>JAXIVD010010453.1:7500-13339 GCA_036785275.1 Cancer borealis
CTTTACGTGTGAATAGTCATGTACTTAATTTCTACGCCTTTTTTTTGTTTTTGTCTGTGTGAACGCGCTCACACGCTTGTGTGCGTGTGTATGTGCATTTATACTTCTCTATTGATCCCATACTCTGCACTCCTGTGTGCTAATGTGTGTGTTCCGTTCCGAACCACGCCAATGTTTGTGTATTTGTGTGTCTGCGTGTGTGTGCGTGCCTGAACGTCAGTGTCTATTTCCATGTATATGTATCCTCGAACATACATGGGTCTGAAAAGCTATTATTGTGTAAAAATATGTAGTAGATATATAGATCGACTGACAGAAGAAAAATTGTATGAATATTCACATCGATCATTTGTCCGTTGTACCCAAGAAAGAACTTATAGACACAGGTTTCCCAGTCAACCTTCACCTTCCTTCGCTTCCACATAATCACTATTTCTTCAACATTGCTTCCATAGAGTTAGTAATTGTCGTCGCCGCCACCCTCAAGAAGTAAATATCTGTCACGTACACCAATCAGTTTTAAGCAACTTTCAAATCATGTTCATTTTCGTGAGACAAATAGACCATGCGCTCTTTCACCAGATTGGTTGTCATAATTTATGGGACACGGAAAAATTAAAGGCACGCAATGATTTATACTGGTAATACACGAAGTGGTGCTTTGTCCCTGTGTTCATTTCCGTCTCTTTCCCTTTGAGTCTGTGACGTGTTCTTCACCACAATCACGTCAACAAAGGACCATCGCTTTGTTCAGGTCACTTGATGTGCTTGACCCTTGACTCACCCTAAACCCTAAGGATAGAAAAACTTAAAGTAAATGATACCCTGATGACCTCACGTGGATAGGTATTATGAGTATGGTTGCAAAAATTTGTCTAGTAATAACTTGAATTCATTAAAATCTGTGTTACATGATTTTCCTATGTTCTGAAACCATTACGCTACATTTTATGGAACCAATTGAGAGAGCCCGTTTTTTTTTCAATCAAAGTTGAATATGATGTTCATTATACTACTTAACTACTTGAATTTCAAACATATATGTATCCAAATCTCAAAATGGGCATAATGTATTGACGATAATGGTATGATTATGTTACCTCCATAAAAATGTGCGTGCATGACATTTGTTTATCTTTATGGAGTGTGTATGTACCATCGCTCAAAAAATTATCTGAAAAAAATCTGAGGTAGCAATTAGACAAATCGAACGAAGGTTTCTGGTAAATGGTAGAGGACAGGGCGTGAAGTTGGCAGCCCTGCATGGTTGATATATGTGATGGACGAACCGACTCATTTATGAAAACCGAGTAATTCAGACTCAAGTAAACCTAGCGCCATATAACACATTTAGCATTTAGTGTGCAATACTGGAGATTGTCCTAGACCACCAAGTTTGAAACACCCTTATTTGGGAACAGCAAGCTTTTCTCATTATTTTCTCTAGGCCAGCAAGCTTAATTCAAAGGCCTTCCTCGTGAGACCAATAAACTCAAAACACTGTATTTAGACTAGCAAGCTTAAATTATGCTTATCAGCTCTATACACACAAAAGGATAATTGAATCATAGGAATCGAGTAAACCGAGTAGGAATCACTAAAACTCAAGTTCCGATTAAACCGACTAATGCAGAACCGAAACGCACATTCCTAGTTAATATCCATAATTCCCATTATTGTAGGAAACACCAGTTTGCCTTGAGATTTCTATCCTGCTGTAACCTTCACTGCATTGGGTAATAATCTCTTGTTGCGTAGTCTTTGTTGTCTGTATGGTGATAATACGATCATGGCACACCAGTCTCGAAATCAACTCTGATGAAGTGTCACATGCATTTCGAAACTTCAAATATCAGATCTAATCCACCATAAAGCATCTTCATGAAGGGAGTTTTCTTTCAAGATTACTACATTTGATAACCATTGAAGATTGCAGCTACTTCATTACTGAAAAAATCTTATTTATCATCCAGGATGTCATATTACGAACCAAACCAGTGATACACTGTTCAGTTGGCAATTGAGTGTGAACAGTGTTTGAGGTCAGTGTGACGCATCTACCAAGTCATTGATACTGCGATCTATATCGAGCAACATATATGATGAATATGATGATTATATAGCTTTCAAACCAGTTGGTATATAAGAAACATTGCAGTAGAAATTATAGCTATATAGAAAGAAACACTTGTAAATATACACTACCGATAATATAAGCAGATCCGGCATCAACACCTACTCAGGCATACCAACCCAACAGTGTCGAAAGAACAATGGTGATCTTGTTCAGTATGAGACCCATCGCATCCCATTTTCGAGATACTTTTTTGAGTGACGGTACATATGTATGTATTTAATTGTATGTATAGCTTTATGTATCTACTGTATGAGTATATGCGTATGTGTATATGAATACATTAACTATGTATGTATATTCTACAACATTCGAAAACCATTTTGTACACACACACACACACACACACACACACACACACACACACACACACACACACACACACACACACACACACACACACACACACACACACACACACACACACCCACCCACCCACCCACCCACCCACCCACGCACGCACGCACGCACGCACGCACGCACGCACGCACGCACGCACGCACGCATGCATGCACGCACGCACACGAGTCAGTAATTAACGTGCCCGCCTCCTACCCGCAAGGCGTGGGTTCGAACCCCGCTCAAGACCTTTAGGATTTTTCACTGACAGGGAGTGATGACCGACCAGAACAACCGGAATACCCTAACGAGGGAGCGGTAGTTTAGCTTCGACAGAGTGGTTCGAACCAGAGTCGTCGTGAGCCACCACTACGTGCTGGGCGTGGGAGGCCAGTCTAACCTTGGTCGCCATCCTGGTTACTTTACTCCTGTGTTCTGTAACTTTCACCTGTAATAAGTCAAATGCACGAAGTCACCTCACCTCTGGTGTTTCTCTAGACATAAGGGGAGTTGTTACTGTCCCCTTTGAGCAAGTGGATGGGTGTGTTTGATGTGTGAGAGGTCTCAGTCTTACTCATAGATCCGTCTCTATGAGCTCTGAGCTCTTTCGGGGAGAGTAATAGCTGACGATCACGAGTCCACCTCGTGATCTTCCAGACCATGGTGAGTAACACACACACACACACACACACACACACACACACACACACACACACACACACACACACACACACACACACACACACACACACACATATACACACACACATACACACACACACACACACACACACACACACACACACATACACACACATACACACACAACACACACACACACACACACACACACACACACACACACACACACACACACACACATACACACACACACACATACATATCCCACATCCATACAGACGAAAAACACCATTGCACACGAAACTTAAATGAACTTTAGGTATTACTATACTTTATGCCATTAAACAGTTGAAGGTTATGGCTACCCTCAGCTTGTTGCTCTTACTATTTACAACATTTTCACTGATTACACTACCTGTCGGAAATGAATAATAACACTGCAATACGTCCGTGAATGTGGTACAGTTTTGGACTGTGGGTGGACTGTATCTCTAAGTCAAAACAAACAAACAAACACTATCAATTGTTTTTAGCACGGGCTTTGGTT
Organism: Cancer borealis; assembly: GCA_036785275.1. Taxonomy (NCBI): domain Eukaryota; kingdom Metazoa; phylum Arthropoda; class Malacostraca; order Decapoda; family Cancridae; genus Cancer; species Cancer borealis. Next base: position 11,163 of record JAXIVD010010453.1, read on the forward strand.
TCAAGCATGGGATTGGATGTTGTTGCTACAGAGGATTATTATATTGTCTATATTTCCTCTGTCCAATGACGTGCCACCACCAATTGCCAGCACCAGCTGCGCCAATCACAGCTTGCTATATGTAATAGTAGGCGTGGCACAGCTACAAGGTGACATTTTTCTGCTCAGTTGTATCATGGCTACCGTTGAAGTTACTTGTCAAGGTTGTGAATTGGATTATTGGCAAATAATCGCAAAATTTCATTCAAAAAACGATTTGGTGTACGACTTTATGAGGGAGCACGGCGTCCTACCAACAGCTGTTCAGTGTCCCCACTGTATGGCTCCTTGGAGGAATAGTAGAGGATGACCCCACAGCCAGGAACTTCATGCTCTCGTTTAAGGTATTGTAAGATATGAAATTATACTTGGTAAATTTGCAATTCTACCAATAAATAGGTTAGGTTAGGTTACAAGTGTCAGCGGGGGGTGTCCATGGGGGGGCGCAGGCCCCCCCCTCCCGGTTAGGCTAGGTTAGGGTAAATTAGGTTAGGTTAGGTTACAACAGTGTCAGCGGGGGGGGTCCAGGGGGGGCGCAGCCCCCCCTTTTAGGATTGGTTAGGGTAATTTAGGTTAAATCTGGGGAAATTTCCCAAAATGTAGGGAAATTCCCCTAGATTTTTCAAAGGCCATATATCACTCCCATATGCCTCCCCCCCAAAAAAAAACCCGATTCCCCAGGCTCCCCCAAGCTTGCTGGGGGTGGGGTGGGGGGGGTAGAGATGTGGAATATTGGCATAAAGTATAAATTTACCGAACTTTATTAAAAATTAACACAGTCATTCAACGTTCAGGATCCTAACCCTCACCCAACATTCTCTTAATTACAGGTGGGTGGACAGGTGCCTGGAGGCTCACCTACGTATTCTCCTGAAGATAAGGTATTTGTCAACGATAATCTAATTTAAACTAATCTAATGTATAATCTTACCTGTCTGAACCATGTCTATGCTCACCAGTGTGAAATAAAGGGATTATGTAAGCAGAGAGAGAGAGAGAGAGAGATAGAGAGAGAGAGAGAGAGAGAGAGAGAGAGAGAGAGAGAGAGAGAGAGAGAGAGAGAGAGAGAGAGAGAGAGAAAAAAAAAAAAAAAAAGAGAAAAGAGAGAGAGAGATGAGAAAAAAGAGTGAGAGATGAGAAAAGAGAAAAGATCAGAAAATCGGTGGGAGCGTGTAAGCCAGAATAGGTTTTGTTGAGGAAGAAAGAAAGGAAAAGAGAAGGACAACACCACCAAAATAAAGGTGAGGCTTGTAGAGGGTGTGAAAGGGGTAAAAGAGAAGGGGTGAGAAGGGAAGGGGAGCGGAAAGGGGATATGATTGACAAAAAAAAAAAGAGTACAGAGAGAGGAGTGTTAGAAGTGGTGGGTGTAGGAAGTGAGACTAGATATAAGAGAGGAAAGAGAGGTATGGGGAGTGCAAGGGGAGGGAAAAAAAGGGATATGGAAGAGAAATAGGGGTGGAGGGTGAGGTGGGATTTGCAAGGAAGGAAAAGTTAATATAAATAGAAAAAGAGAAGCAACTATGAAAGAAAATAGATAAAGAAGGCAACAAAAAAATGAGGAAGCGACAAAAATAAATGTAAGAAGGAGAGAGAAAAGTAGGGAAGGGAAAAAAAGAAAAATGTAGATGGCAATATGAAAGGAGAGAAATCAGGAAGAGGAAAACAAACACGTGGAAAATGCAAGAGGAAAGGAAAGGTGAAAAGTTAATAATGTGAGAAAGGAGATAGGAGAGACAGAAAGAGGGTAAGGAAGAAGGATAGAGAGAAACGAGGAAAATAAAAAGGAATGATGAGGATAGTAAGGGAGAAGGAAATGAAGAGATGAAATGTGGAGGTAAGACGGAGAGGGTGATGAGGATGATGAGGAAGGAAGAGATGAAGGAGGGAGGTGGAGGAGGAGGGAATGATGATGAGGATAAAAGGGAAAGATGATGTCATTGTGAGGCTCTAGTGGGGATTATGAGCTTGAATTGTATTACTTATATTTAAACATTATCAAATCTATTTTTTTTCTTCTCTCACTTCAAGGATTTTTTCTCCTTACTAACATTTTTTCCCCTTCATGTTTGCTTTATCATTTTACTTTTCTTGTTATGATATTTATTTTCTTACACCAATTTCTTTTTCATAGTGATGAT
>JAXIVD010010454.1:0-2500 GCA_036785275.1 Cancer borealis
GTAGTAGTAGTAGCAGCAGTAGTAGTAGTAGTAGTAGTAGTGGTGGTAGAAGTAGTAGTAATGCTAAAAGTAGCAGCAACAGTACCGGAATGAGTAGTAATAGAAGTGTATTTTACAAATCAAAGATGCTTCTACATTTTAAGAATCTGAAGAGATGTGTGTGTTGTGGTATTACAAAGGACAGGTAGACACATGCACACGTCCAAGTGTTCTCACCCGTTCTAAATAAACTATAATTCATAACTCTAGTAAGGAGGCTGAGGCTGCGTCAAGGGAAGCCGCAGCCTCCACTAGCGACTCCCTCCTCGGTGATGACAACACTGACTTAACCTGCCCAGCATCAAGGAGCCTTAGCGCACACCACCCGCCTTAACCTGCTCCTTTCACATCTCCATCACCTGCTATCCTTACGACTTAGATAGGAATGAGACTCAATCTGTGCATTCTCAGAGTACATTGGATTTTACTGAGGTGAGGAAGAGATCAAAAGTGATCCCCATACTTACCTGAATAAAATTAGTTAAATGGTGACCTTGAAATGCTGTGGTGGTGTTATATTTTCATTACGAGTATCTAGCCACTGTTTGCTGAGTTTGGTATTTTCCTCTTGATACTCTTTTGACCTTGTGATAATAAGTTAATCTGATAAGCCTGTGCAAGTCTCTTCAACACGTGGCCTGCACAAGGAGCCGCGGGGATGTAAAGGTGACTGGGGCGGAGAGAGGGAGAGAGAGAGAGAGAGAGAGAGATAGAGAGAGAGAGAGAGAGAGAGAGAGAGAGAGAGAGAGAGAGAGAGAGAGAGAGAGAGAGAGAGATAGAGAGATAGAGTGTCTTGTGTTGCCACTGATACTCACCTTGTTATGTCTTTCTACTTCAAGTTTGTAGCACAAGTTGTAATCTTGGACACTTTAGGGAAGGTATTCTGGTCTTCTTGCATCTGTCTTTCTCCTTTCTTTCTTCTTATATTTGAAATTTCCTTTTTATAATAATAATAATAATAATTATTATTATTATTATTATTATTATTGATGGTTATTGATCAAGAAAGTTTTATAAAACCAATTATAAAACATTATGTCTTGATTTACAAGAATCAAGTATCTATATTAAAAAGTAAAATAAGCAACTGAATTAGTCAAAACAATAAAACATTAAAACATGTATATAGGTAATTACAAGGCATTGATTTTAGAGACAATATATGGTATTGGAGACTTCTGGTATCTGGTGGTCCTACACCTTACTGCCTGTAGGAGTTGCCTACCTCTACTTGTTTGCCTACCATGGACATTATGCATAGTTTGTGGCAACATATTTCTATGTTCGGGTGTCCTGAGTAGACCCCGTCCAAACAAAATAGTTGTTGCTTCACGTCGCTAGTACAATGATTCAGATTAAATAGTTGCAATGCATGTTCATAATTCTGATAGGATCCTCCTAGTATGATTCTGAAACAACGTTTTTTAATTTTTTCTAATGAATTGTGCTTTGCTTGCGTAAGACCTGGGTGCCATACAGGTGCAGCATATTCAAGGATTGTTCTTATATACCATGAGTATAGTGTAAATATTATATTTGGACTAAAACTAAATTGTCTTGCACGATATAAAATAAAAAGGAGTCTGCTAGCTCGACTGATGATGTGAGTGATATGATCATTCCAAGTAAGTTTTGAATTGATGTAAACCCCAATTAGCTTACAAGACTGAACGATCGGAAGTTCATACCCGTTTAACCTGAGTTGAGGGAAGACGATGGGCCTTTTGGGTGGACACACAAGCATGACTTCACATTTAAGTAGGTTCGGGCACATCCTTACAATGGCACAATCCCGAGCTAACTCATCCAAGGTGTCCTGCATGGTGAATGTCATTGTATCTTTGATATCTACTATTTCCGTTATAGTTAAATCATCAACATATTTAACGTGAATAGGGGAGTTTCGGCACAATCTGTTAACAGCAGCCAAGAATATAATTGGGCCGAGGCGTGTCCCCTGTGACACCCCGCATGTTATCATGTCATAATCAGAAACAACATTCTCATACCCCACTCTATGCCTCTTGTCTGATAAAAAAAAATTTGCCACAAACATAAGAAGTGATGCTCTACAACCTAATAAATATAGTTCAGTTCAAGCTGCAGTATGGTCAATATAATCAAAAGCTTTTTTAAAATCAATTAAAACAATTTGTGCTATTTTCTTTCGTTCATCAAGTCCTTTTAATATTGAATTTAAAAGCATGACTAGACAGTGACTAGTAGATTTACCTTTAAGGTTTCCGTACTGAAACGGGTCTAAATTGGGACGAATGTCAGTTAACACTAGTTCAGCTACAAATCCTTCCAATATTTTACCTAAGTCTGGTGAAAGTGACAGTGGACGTAAATCTCCTAGCTGGGTAATTACTTTTTTCTCTGGTAATGCTGTTATCGTGGCTTGTTTCCATCTACTTGGGAAGGTGCCACTATTCAAACAAAGGTTGTATACATGAGTGAG
>JAXIVD010010454.1:7500-13337 GCA_036785275.1 Cancer borealis
TCTCACGGCATTATGAAATCTATTGGAAATGGAGGATTTATATTTTTTATATATTATTTATATATGTACATATACATAGTTAAACTGTATTCAGCATATAAGCTCATGTTTGTGTTCCAGTAGGGAAGTAACACTGAAAATGAAACAGCCTCTAACAGTGGCAGCGACGGGTGGTCCTCCGCGCTCCCTCCACACTCAGCACCAGAGGTAACAAAGATCCACAACTTCACAAAAAACCACCAACTCAAGCCTTACGAATACAAGTATATATATTTGTATGTAATTCATTTTGTACCTTTGGAATTATTAATGGAGACAAACTCTAAAATAAGCTATAACTTTAGCACGTAACCACAGGTCGTGACTAAATGTTTCTTTCATCTCCTAAACAAAACATAATGTAATAATAGTTTACTCTTCATATGATTATGATAACACTGCCAAGTACACTGACCAGAGCGCCTGAACGGCCGCGTCAGGTCGTATCTATACTAATTATTGCTCTATATACATGAGAGCGTCGGAGCTCCGTGTAGGTGTGTACAGGCTCGCTGCTTCGCTGCTCGTAGCCTGGCTGTGTGACGCAGCTCATTCCACTTCGTATTACCGCGACGCGACGCTCATTCGGTTCAGACTGTGGTTCTCGGCTGAGTCCATCTCGGCTTAAAGTGGTCTGAGATCCGCCAAGTCTGTGTTAAGTTTCAAGTTGTAAGATTGAGCCGAGGCCAGGCCTGTATGGAAAGGCAGGCGGGCCTAGCTACGGCCGCCTGGTGCTGCGGCCGTGGCCAGGCAAGCCTGCACACCATTACAACACCGCCCAACATTGCATGCATTAATTCCGCCTCACTTACACAATGGTGGTTTCTTCATTTATTTGTTTTAATAAAAAAGTGTTGGCAGGAATTATGCAAACATTCATATTTTCTCTTTAAAGACGGACAAAAGATAAAGTTGACGGTTGTCCTTTCATGAGTCCAACACAGAGATGAATCCCCAATTGAATTGTAAAACCAATTCTAGTGAGGTCAGATATTTTTTATTACGTGAATGAGATTCATCGGAAAGGTTCCCTAGGCCCAGCTGGCCGCTGACGTCGGGTCCTGGAGGCACACGGCACTGCACTCTTCTACATTGGAGGACCCAAGGATGGCAGGTAGAAAAAAAAACTTTGGATTAAAATTCTGTCTTCGTCTACAGAAAGGAAAGTGACAAGGAGGGGCGCTGTCCAGTGTGGGAGTACACGTGAGGGAGGAAGCAGGGCCTCAGCGGCGGAGAGGAGGGTGTCCCCTCAACTACAGACTGAATGGCCTTCGTTTACTTAGGGCAGGAGCGGAATTCACCCTGAGAATATAGAGCGGCAGACAAGCGCGCACACGCCTGCCGCTCCGCGAGGCTCAGCGCCAGCGGCGGCGGTGAGGCTCGCGGCGCGGCGTCAGCGGCGGTGGCGGCGGCGGCATGCAGCTCAGATGTGTTAACTGTGCCGCCACACACAAGTCTGGCCAGGAACTGAATGGTGATGGATTTTGCAATGTTCACTTATGTAAATTAACTTGAATCTCAGTCACTAATAAAAAAATGCTTTTATTTATTTTTCTTTTTATTTAAGGGGGTGGCATTGCAAACCTCGTCTGAACAGCAGAACACCATTTACCTTATGGCTCACGTCTGCTTGAAAATTTCACCAATTTTCGTCTCTATTGTTGGGCCATGAAAGAGGTTGGTCCGGGAAGGGGCTGCGCATACTGAGGAGCGTTAGGGGGAAGGGGAAGGGGAAGGGGAGGAGGAGGCACTGAGGGTACAGATGACCCTGCCTTACGTGCTCCATCCATCCCTCCTCATCCCCTTCTTTTTTCTTCCCTGTAAGTGCTCAAAACACCTTACAGAAACACAGTCATATAAGAAAGATGATAAAGAAAAGAGCGAATTGCAGGGAGGATCGGAAGTTGCCCCTACGGCCGCCTCCTCCTCCTCCTCCTCCTCCTCCTCCTCCTCCTCCTCTCCTCCTCCTCCTCTCCTCCTCCTCCTCCTCCTCCTCCTCCTCCTCCTCCCCTTCATAGACAGCACTTCCAAGACTCCACTGTTCTGATATTTTTGGTTTAGCAGTAAAAGTGGAAGCACGAGCCACGTATGATAAAACAATGCATTAAGTAATCGGCTCAGACCTTGCACAGTGCCTTCAGGACCAACACACCTATGACCCGCCGGGGGTTGTGGGCGGCGAACACCCGTACAGACGCAGCTAAGTATTAATGATGGAAAATTAGGGAAAATTCCACCAGACTAATGGTGGTGTAATTTTTTTTCTTCCGAACTAAGGTAACGACAGGCGAAGGCAGGTCCGTCCCGCTGCCCTTGGTCTCAGGGTTTATGACGGAGCGGTTAGCGGCATCGCGGCCACGTCTCGGGGCCCTTCAGCAAAACTTTCTCGAAGCTGTTTAGGTGGGAAGGGTCCCGCCGGGCCGCGCCGCGATAACAAAAACAGAGCCTGAGTTGGCAGGGTCGTCCTGATGGCGGAGCGAACCTCTCCCTGAACAGCCTCGTGGTTGCTGTTGTCACGTTTGATCGAATATTGTTAGGAAACATTTTAAGCTTTGTGTATAGAACTTGTTCATTAGTGCAGAAAATTTCATTACTCGTGATGAAGTTACAGTTGTTAGTTTTTTGTGTTGTGTTAAGAAGCTTTGTTACTCGTGTCTCGACTTAATTGTTGTTAGATGTTATAGGGGCAGGAACGGGCGGCGCCTTAAGTCCTTCCTTAGGTTTTGTGCAGCATGACGGGGGGAGGGAGGTGAAGGTTGGATCATGTGAAGTGTGGCAGCGGGAGGATCAGGTGGATCAGTAAGGGAAGGATGAGGTGGAGGAGCATAGGGTGGAGGATCATTGAAGGAAGATCAGGAAGAGGATCAGGAATGATGAGGGGGGAGGGGGAGGGGCAAGACAATAGAGGTGAGTGGCAGTTTCTTATCTGATCGTGGGAGCAGCCCCGCTCACCGCCTCGGGCTCACTATTGATTGCGCAGCCAGATCTTGCTGTTGTGGAGGGCGGCCCATGGTTGGCACAATTTACTGAAGGATTACTTATTTACGGCTTCCCTGAAGAGGGCGACCACGCTCAAAGGAAGCAGTAATCCTTGGCGGTACTGTTGAACTTTGTCGGACCTCAAGTATCACTCATAGACAAATATTTCAAGTATTGTTGCAAGAGAGAGAGAGAGAGAGAGAGAGAGAGAGAGAGAGAGAGAGAGAGAGAGAGAGAGAGAGAGAGAGAGAGAGAGAGAGAGAGAGAGAGAGAGAGAGAGAGAGAGAGAGAGAAAAAAAAAAGGAACTACTGATAAGAATACATTCAAGTAAACTGTCTCTCCATCCTTTTCTTTCTCTTTCCCTCCCTTCGTTTCTCCGTCCCTTCTCTCTCCGTTTCTTGATCCTCCCTTCCCTCATTCCCAGCCGTTCTTCCCTACCCACGTACAGGGGAGGACGGACGCCGGATCTCCGTCAGACAAGCAGAGTGTCCCTGAGGGCAGACTGACGACCGATAACCCAAGTGATGAATGCGGTTAAGATGTAGACCTGCGGGACCCTGCATAGATTCGTCCCCCTCCTGCCTCTCCTGACCCGCAGCCCCCAAGCTAGCACGCCCTCCCTCCCTACAAGTCCTTACATCCCACCCACCTCTCCAAGACCCCCAAGCCAGCACGCTCTCCCTAAGGACGACTTAGAGACAAAATAGTTCCTTGTTACGCTTGTTTATGTTCAACGTAGATAGTGACAAAATAAAAAGATGCTATAGATGGAAAAAACACTAAGTAGGAATTATGATCTGGAAATTTTATTTATACCAGGTTAAATTATCTATTCACGGGTGATATGAATGTGATAATCTTCATAATCAATAGCATTACATATAATAATGATAATAATAATAGTGATGATTAAAAAACGTGGATTTGAATTATATGTGAACGATATCAAAGCATTAGTGGTCAGCATCATATTGGAACATCGATTTTATATTTTAAGAGTTGAAAAGAAGGCTGAGAGGAAAAAAGGGAGGGAGGGAGGAAGGAAAGGAATGAAGGAAGGGAGAGAATAGAGAGCATCGAGGGGAGAAAGTGTGTGTGTGTGTGTGTGTGTGTGTGTGTGTGTGTGAGAGAGAGAGAGAGAGAGAGAGAGAGAGAGAGAGAGAGGTGTTTTCCTAAATGTATCTTATGTTCTTTCTCTAATAATTCGATATATTTCCAGTTATAAAAAAAAAGAACAAGTGAAACTAAATAAACAAGGACAGCGAATATTTGCCACGTTTAGCATAACATTTCCAGTAACATGTTTCTCTTCTTTACTCTAGAGTATCCTTGTATTCTCATTCTATTATTATCATTATTATTATTATTATATTATTATTATATTATTATTATTATTATTATTATTGTTGTTGTTATCATCATCTTTATTACGTGCGTATTATATTATTTTCTTCGTCTTTTCTTCTTGTCTTCATTTCATTATTCATAGTAGTTTTCGCTTCTTCTTCTTCTTCTTCTTCTTCTTCTTCTTCTTCTTCTTCTTCTTCTTCTTCTTCTTCTTCTTCTTCTTCTTCTTCTTCTTCTTCTTCTTCTTCTTCTTCTTCTTCTCTTCTCTTCTTCTTCTTCTTCTTCTTCTTCTTCTTCTTCTTCTTCTTCTTCTTCTTCTTCTTCTTCTTCTTCTTCTTCTTCTTCTTCTTCTTCTCTTCTTTTCCTTCTCCTCCTCCTCCTCCTCCTCCTCCTCCTCCTCCTCCTCCTCCTCCTCCTCCTCCTCCTCTTCTGCAGCAGGTGTGAAGCGTGTGGGAGTCCTCGGGCGGGGAGACAGAGGCGCGCGGAGGTGAGGTTGTAAGTACAGTAGCTGCTGAGCGCATCACTTTTATTCTCTCCGTGAGCCTGAATCATCGCTGTGTGCAGCTGTTGTGCCAAGTGTCCAGGAGGTGCTCGTCGTATTGACACTCTCGCGGACCATTTGAAGTGCACCGCTGAATAACGTCCTTTTAGATAATTTGCTGTTCACCTCTTTTTTTCTTTTTTTCATGTATGTATTTGTGGCCTTTAAAGAGCCATGCAGGGATGGGTAGTGTATGTGTGTGTGTGTGTGTGTGTGTGTGTGTGTGTGTGTGTGTGTGTGTGTGTGTGTGTGTGTGTGTGTGGTGTGTGTGCACTTGTCAGCACCTTCCTTCCTTGTGCCTGGTTGTTTAAGCTTGTTGTCCATGGTCCTCCCTGCATCACTGCTTTCTACTCATATCTTCTACCATTTTTCTCATCTATCTTCCCTTTTTGCTTTCTACTTTGTTCTCGCCTCCTGCGTGTCTCTCCCTCACTTGCATTGCTTCATCCCCTCTTGCTCCTCCTCTACCCTCCTGTTTGCCGCGAGAATCTCCTTGCTCTGAACACGCCACTAGTCCTTGAGATATGCATTTTATTACTCAAGGTATTATTAAAAGAAAGCGGTGTTGATCAATCAGAAGAGCTCTACTAAGCATTCCCATTAAGAAGGCGATAAGGAGTGGCAGTCATTATTGGCAAGACAAGAAGGCTGATACTAAACGGTTCTTATCTTGGAACAGAAGACTTACATAGACGAGAGCAATTTGAGCTATTTTACACATAAACTTTATTGAAATTAGGTAGAAAGTATTGGGTTTAGGTTAGATTGAGGATATCCGTCAAATCAAAAGACAATTTAATTCTTGCGGGGAAAGTGTCAGCATTTGCATATCATTCTACCATCATCTGACATGTAAATTCGTATTAATTTTACTGAAACTTAGAGTATGTAAGTATCATTATTATTATTATTATTATTATTATGTACACT
>JAXIVD010010455.1:0-7500 GCA_036785275.1 Cancer borealis
TGCATACAGTTAGGATTACAAACGATGTTGAGGCTGACAGGAAAAAAAAATGCTGCGCTGGTGCTCGCGGCGAAGAAGAACATTAATGGAAAATAAACATTATGGAAAAGATTGGGGTGAGTTTAGAGATTACAAAAGGTGACGAGTTCATGTTGTAAAATGAAAGTCTTGGTAAACGTGGAGGCAGTCAAGTTAGTACTGGTCCCGTAATTCTCTGGGAGACCTTTGATGCCTCTTGTCTAACGGTGGATTAGTCCGCAGACGTAACATATCCTCTCCCCATTCTTCAAGAGTGACAGGAAACTGAGAATCGGGAAAAAACCCTTTAAATGATGTGTCAGAAGCAAAAAAGAAAAGATTATGTGGCAAAGTTGTGGACGTTATTTGATGTGGTCGCTTCCATATCAGTGAAGATGCTCATAAGAATTCCCGTAGCACAGTGTGGTCGTAATTAGATGGCTCAGGAATGTACTAAAGTTCAGATATTGCCGCTGCTGCCGTTCGTGGGTTGTTGTCGATGTTCAGTGGGCGTTGATCGCGTTCCCATCTTGTTATTATCTCAGATTATGTGCGGCTTTTGGAATCTGATCGAAAGAAATGAGATAAAAGACAAACAACAATTTTTTTTCTATCTATACCAAGTCATCATTCTAAAGTTAAGTAAACACACACACACACACACACACATACACACACACACACACACACACACACACACACACACACACACACACACACACACACACACACACACACACACACACGAAAACTTCATGACTGTGTGTAGATTCAAAATGAAAATTTATTATGAAACGATGCTTTTCAAAGACGAAGAATACAAAGAGAAAAACTGGAAGTGGTGAAGAGCCAGACAAATATTCAACTGAGAAGGTTTTGGGGAGAAAGGAGGCACAAGGAGGGGAAAGGAGGGAAAGGAGAACAAAAAATGAAGGTAGCGTAGAGGAATGATAGTGTGGTGGCGTCAGGCAGGAGGAGGATAAGGCCCACGGAATTTGCGAGAAGTACAAAGGAGTACAAAAAAACTTGATTAGGAGGAGGAGGAGGAGGAGGAGGAGGAGGAGGAGGAGGAGGAGGAGGAGGAGGAGGAGGAGGAGGAGGAGGTGGTGGAGATGGAGGTGGAGGAGGTAGAGGTGGAAGTGGAGGTGGAGGTGGAGGAGGAGGAGGAGGAGGAGGAGAAGGAGAATATCACCTGGAGAAGAGGCTGGTAGTGGGTAGGCAAGATATATGGGACACAAAGCCTCCCTCCACCCGAGAAGGATGGATAATGACGAGAGAGAGAGAGAGAGAGAGAGAGAGAGAGAGAGAGAGAGAGAGAGAGAGAGAGAGAGAGAGAGAGAGAGAGAGAGAGAGAGAGAGTATACGTTACCCACAGGTGAACAATTGTTCCAGGTTTTATTTGTTGTGAAAAATAAAATTAAGTTTATGTGTGTGTGTGTGTGTGTGTGTGTGTGTGTGTGTGTGTGTGTGTGTGTGTGTGTGTGTGTGTGTGTGTGTGTGTGTATGTGTGTGTGTGTGTGTGTGTGTGTGTGTGTGTGTGTGTGTGTGTGTGTGTGTGTGTGTGTAAGAGAGTGAGTGGGAAGGGAGGTTTATCTGCAAATGCAATGACCACCCAGTCTAAGGTCACAGGCAGGAAGAGCAGTCAAGGTGACATTCGTTCTTACCGGAGAGTGCATTGCCCTGCCACCACCACCACCACCACCACCACCACCACCACCACCATCACCACCACCACCACCACCACCACCACCACCACCACCACCACCCACTCTCTTAAGAAGCAATAATAAATGACAGAAGTTAAGTAAAAAATCATAACATGTCTCCACCTACATCCTACACCTCCACTCTACATCCTACCTTCTCCCCCCTCCACCCCTCCCCACACACACGCAAACACACACACATACACACACACGCAAATAGACACACATACACACACACACACACACACACACACACACACACACACACACACACACACACACACACACACACACACACACACACACACACACACACACACACAGTTATAATTATTGCATTAATACCCGACATTTAGGACTGACGTGATCTTCTGACATCTTTTCATCTTACTCCTTGCTAAGTTCTGGAGGAACACATAGGAACACATAGGAAGAACAAACAGCAACAGGCTTACTGGCCCTTACGAGGTTGTTTGTGATAGACTAGACTACACTATCTAATCTGGGGTGAAGGATACAGGATAGTAAGGGTGAGGGATTCTCCCACCAGCCACGACTGGCAGGAGAGGAAGGCCAACCATATAATATAAGTAAAAATAAATAAATAAATGCGTGGAATTAGATTATACTAGACTATTACTACTGTCACTAACACTACTTCCTGGCAAGCGATGTCAGGCCCCTAGCGACGTCCTTCCGAATCGAGATTTTGTAATTACGGTACATTAGAAGGAACTTGCTCAACGTTTACTATGTTGACGAATAATGTTTTAGTTGCGGATTGGCTTCTAAATATTTGTCCAGTCTATTTTTGAATGTATTAATTGTTTTACTGTCGACGACATTGGCGGGCAGGGAGTTCCAAACGTTAACGATCCGATTGAAAAAGAAATGTTTGGCTTCGTTTGATGTGAATCTTTTACCAGTAATCTTAAAAGTATGACGTCTTCTTGTTATATTTGATCGATCAAAAGTAATGTAATCTTCTGCATTGATATTATCAAATCCTTTAATTATCTTGAACATTTCAATTAAATCTCCTCTCATCCTTCGTTTTTCGAGGCTGAATAAGTTTAATTCTTTAAGTCTTTCTTCATAAGGTTTATTTCTCAGCCATGGAATCATTTTCGTTATTCTACGCTGGACTCTTTCCAGTTTGTCAATGTCCTTTCTGTAATATGGGGACCAGAACTGTACGCAATATTCAAGATGAGGTCGTACTAGTGAATTATGCAGTTTTAATATGACTTTTTCTGATTTATTTTCGAAAATACGCCCAATAAAGCCGACCAATCTGTTAGCGGTTTTAACTACCTCTGAGCAATGCTGACTGGGTTTTAAATCGTTTGATATTGTGATTCCTAGATCTTTTTCCTTGTTCACTGCAGAAAGTAGTTTTCCGTTCATTGAGTACTGAACGTGATAATTATTTCTTCCGATATGTAGTACCTTACATTTATCAACGTTAAATTTCATTTGCCATTTATTGGCCCAAGACGTTAGTCGATCAAGGTCTGATTGTAAGACTTCTCTGTCACTTGTCGAAGTTACTTTACTGGCAATTTTCGTATCGTCAGCGAATTTTGATATTTTGCATGAGATCCCATCATCTATGTCATTAACATATATCAGGAACAAAATAGGGCCAAGTACTGAACCCTGTGGTACGCCACTTTTTACGTTTAACCATTGAGAGGAGACACCGTTTAAGACTACTCTCTGTTTACGTTCAGAGAGCCAGTCCTGAAGCCAATTGTAGATGCTACCAGAGATACCGTGAGTCTTTAGTTTATTAAGCAATCGTTGATGGGGAACTTTATCAAAGGCCTTTTGAAAATTGTGATATATGATATCTACTGCTCTGCTTTCATCGTACGTGTCAAAAACATTGTAAAAGAAGTCTAATAAGTTAGTTAGACATGAACGTTTATTACGAAAACCATGTTGTGAGGGTTTTATTATATCGTTGTCTTCAAGGAATTTCACCACATTGTCACGAATGATTGTCTCCATTAATTTACATACTACTGACGTCAGACTGATTGGCCTATGATTTCCGGGTTGTGACTTGTCCCCCTTTTTGAAGATTGAGGAGGAGGAGGAGGAGGAGGAGGAGGAGGAGGAGGAGGAGGAGGAGGAGGAGGAGGAGGAGGAGGAGGAGGAGGAGCCGAAACTGGTCAGAAGAGGAAGTGATACCATGTAGCATAGACAAACTATCATAAAATTTATATAGGAAAGTGAAAAAAATAAACAAGAATAATCTACATCTATTTTTAGAAGAAGAAAAAAACTACGCAGGAATGTAATACTTAATTTGGTGAATAGAAGCTCAGTGCTTATCGAGTTTCTTCTGAAACGATTCAATTGTAATACTTTTTACTATTTGTGCTGGGAGAGAATTCCAAATATTCACGACTCTACTGAAAAAAAAGTTCTTCGCTTCATTCGATCTAAACACACACACACACACACACACACACACACACACACACACACACACACACACACACACACACACACACACACACACACACACACACACACACACTAAATTTACGTTTAAACACATATTTAGTACCATAATTGTGGACAATGATCAAAAGCTTCATCACAATTCCGTCTTCAGGATAGAAAAATACAACAAAACTTTTTGAATTAGATTTCGAATTCACGATGAAAAGTGAAAATGAGAAAATCCGAGGAAACACTTCGGTGCCGACCAGCACCGAGGTGAAGGTGCGGACCCTCAAGGGGGACCGCACTATGGACCTCGAGGACGACCAGCCAGGCTGCTTCGCCTTCTGCCGGAAACTCAAGTTCTGGCGACGGCGGACTCAGCCTCGAGCAGACGACCTCGAGGAAGAACAGCTGGTGACCGCGGCAGCGGTGGACGACGCCGACCGCGTGTCCCAGCTGATGCCTGTCACAGCTGCACCCGCGGCAGTGGCAGTGAACGAAGGATCAGGCGCTGCCCTTGACCAGACCCAGGCTACTGGGGATCTGGAAGAGGTGCCACCTGTTTCCGATTACGCCCAGGCTACTGGGGAACTGGAAGGGGTGCCCGCTGCCCCCGACCAGGCCCCAGTGGCATTGGAGAAGAACGTCTCCCGCACTTGCAGGGGACGTGGACTTTGCCGGCCCTGCCGACTGACGGTGGCTGTGACTCGCGCACAGCGCCGCCTGGTGGTGGGCCGGCAAGGAGATGCGCTGCGGCGGCTGCAGCAGGAGTACAGTGGCGTGCGCGTCACTGTGCCGCCGCCGCAGGACGAGAAGAGCGAAGGAGTAACGCTAACAGGACTCCGATGCCAGGTGGAGGCCGCTGCCCAGGCCATCAAGAATAGCCTGGCAGAGGCTGAAGCCAGGCAGATGCAGGCCAAGATGGCCAGAAGGCAGGCCAATAAGGCCAGGAAGAAGATAGTGAAGGTAAGCCTGGCTGTGGCACCAAACAGGCGTCGCCACGTGGTAGGCCATGGCGGAGAGGCCCTGCGTGCCATCCTCCAGGAGTACAAGGAGGTGCGGGTGACGGTGCCGCCCCAGGAGGACACAAAGGCAGAGGGCATCACTGTGCTAGGCCCAAAGGACCAGGTGTCCGCCGTCACCGCAGCCATCTCGCGGCGCCTGGAGGAAGTCGAGGCAAGGCTCAAGGAAGCCAAGGTGACCAAGAAGGCTAAGATGGTGCACCGTAACGCTAAGCCAATGCCAAGGCCACTCACACTGGCAGACTATATGCCTCACGTGACATAGGCAGCCATTGGTCGCACCCAAATAACTAAGGCCAAGGCCAAGGCCACACACACTGGCCGAACACTTACAGCCACAGCAACAGAACCAAAAAATGGCACCGAAGAAACGGCAACAGTACGTAAAAGAAGAACAAAATAACAAACAGAAAAAAGATAGAAGCGATTCAGAAGAAAATAACACAACACACTCGCTGCATTGACAAAGATGAAAATAACAAAACACACTCGCTGCAATGACTAGAAAGCAAGCAAAGTGTCAATGCAGCAAAGATAACACGGGCACCTGTTACACTGTAATCCAGAAGTTTGTCGCAGAATGGCGGCGTCGCGAGGCTGTCGACGATGAAATGGTTTAGTGTGATATGCGGCATCATGTCTTATTTCAGAGCGGACGTGTGTGTTGCCCTTCCCAGTAGGAGCAGGACGAGTGTCTCCAAGAATCTGTCACTCTCAGTGAGAGTCGATGGGTATGTTGTGTAGGTCCTCACCCTGCAGGAGGCACCCCAAAAGGGGAGGGGTGCCCCCAGCTATCCGTCTGGGGAGAAGACGGGTATGTGGTGTAGGACCTCACCCAGCAGGAGGCACCCCTTGGGGAAGAGGTGCCTCCAAGTACCTGTAACTCCCAGTGAGGGTGGATGGGTATGTGGAGCAGGTCCTGCCCCAAAAGAGGAAGTGGCACACCAATGGCCGCAAAGAAAACGTGATGCCGTTACACAGTAAACCGGATGTTGGTCGCAGAATGGCGGCGACGCGAGGCTGTCGATGAATTAATGGTTCAGTGTGACGTGCGGCCACTCAAGGATCAGCGTTATTTTCTTATATATCTCTATTATTGACCTATATACACTTAGTATGTGTGTGTGTGTGTGTGTGTGTGTGTGTGTGTGTGTGTGTGTGTGTGTGTGTGTGTGTGTGTGTGTGTATGCACCTTCTGATGTTCTACTACTACAACTAATACACAAAAATGTGTGTGTCGAGGCACCTCACTGTTCGTACACTTGCTGGAAAACAAATCATCCAGAACTTACTCAATAATTTCCATAATAACTCGTCCAGACACAGCATCCAGGAGGAGAAGGTGACGTGCGTGCATGTGTGTGTGTGTGTGTCTCCGGAGAGTAAACTATTTCCACTTCACTCGGAGGAACACATAGGACACATAGGAAGAACAAACAGCAACAGGCCTACTGGCCCTTATGAGGCTGTTTGTGATAAACTAGACTACACTATCTAATCTGGGGTGAAGGATACAGGATAGTAAGGGTGAGGGATTCTCCCACCAGCCACGACTGGCAGGAGAGGAAGGCCAACCATGCAATATAAGTAAAATTAAATAAATAAATGCGTGGAATTAGATTAGACTAGACTATTACTACTGTCACTAACACTACTTCCTGGCAAGCGATGTCAGGCACCTAGCGACGTCCTTCCGAATCGAGATTTTGTAATTACTGTACATTAGAAGGAACTTGCTCAAAGTTTACTATGTTGACGAATAATGTTTTAGTTGCGGATTGGCTTCTAAATATTTGTCCAGTCTATTTTTGAATGTATTAATTGTTTTACTGTCGACGACATTGGCGGGCAGGGAGTTCCAAACGTTAACGATCCGATTGAAAAAGAAATGTTTGGCTTCGTTTGATGTGAATCTTTTACCAGTAATCTTAAAAGTATGACGTCTTCTTGTTATATTTGATCGATCAAAAGTAATGTAATCTTCTGCATTGATATTATCAAATCCTTTAATTATCTTGAACATTTCAATTAAATCTCCTCTCATCCTTCGTTTTTCGAGGCTGAATAAGTTTAATTCTTTAAGTCTTTCTTCATAAGGTTTATTTCTCAGCCTTGGAATCATTTTCGTTATTCTACGCTGGACTCTTTCCAGTTTGTCAATGTCCTTTCTGTAATATGGGGACCAGAACTGTACGCAATATTCAAGATGAGGTCGTACTAGTGAATTATGCAGTTTTAATATGACTTTTTCTGATTTATTTTCGAAAGTACGCCCAATAAAGCCGACCAATCTGTTA
>JAXIVD010010456.1:0-5000 GCA_036785275.1 Cancer borealis
CACTTTTGCTATATCTTTATTTTATTTATCACCAATATGTTTTGTTTTTTGTTGCATGCCAGATAGAATCGAGACATTTATTCAGAGCGTTTCCAAATCCTCTTTATAAATATTCGTGGGTGTTCATAACAGTCTTGAATTCTTTACAATGGAGTAGAATTGTATAAAACCTTCTGTGATCATTTTCTCTCTTGCTTTTATGGAATATCTGATACTTTGTTTATGTAAGAGGGAGTGTTTTTTTTTTCTTTCTCTCTCGCTCTCGCTATCAATACATAGCAAACCATTTACAATTTGCACCGTATCGGAATTACTCTCATAATTAACATCGTAAAAAACAATAGAATGAGCGATAGGAACATAACCTATCTTTTATTTCCTCAGACTCGCCTCTTATTCCTATTATTTATCGTCCCCATAAAGACCGCGAAACACTATTACCACATTTACTTCCCCAGACCCCGCGCAAACCTAGCTCTCTTTTGTTTTGTTTTTCAGAAGAATTTACGTCTATCGCGGAAGAAATGACATCGGTGATCAATGCTTTCCCGCAGAAATATGCCGGGAAGTCGGTAATCTAAGGTATGTTTGTCAAAATGATAGATTCGTTGCCTTACTTCCGTCATGGATTTATTTATATATATACTCGTTCTTGTGTTTTATTGAAGTTCTTGCGGTAAAAAATTTTGTCCGTGAGTCCCGTTTGGAGGTGAGAAATGACAGTGTGATTTTAGGGAGTGAGTGAGTGAGTGAGTGAGTGAGTGAGTGAGTGAGTGAGTGAGTGAAAAGGTTTGTAAAATATCCATTGTTTTTTGTTTACAAAATGACTTCTTTTTTTTCATTTTGATTGTATATATGTAATGATTTTTTTTTCTTTTTTCTTATAGTTTATATTTATGTTCCGTTCACGTGTGTAAGGAATATGTTTCTAAAAGATTTTGTGTGTGTGTGTGTGTGTGTGTGTGTGTGTGTGTGTGTGTGTGTGTGTGTGTGTGTGTGTGTGTGTGTGTGTGTGTGTGTGTGTGTGTGTGTGTGTGTGTGTGTGTGTGTGTGTGTGTGTGTGTGTGTGTGTGTGTGTGTGTGTGTGTGTGTGTGTGTGTGTGTGTGTGTGTGTGTGTGTGTGTGTGTGTGTGTGTGTGTGTGTGTGTGTGTGTGTGTGTGTGTGTGTGTGTGTGTGTGTGTGTGTGTGTGTGTGTGTGTGTGTGTGTGTGTGTGTGTGTGTGTGTGTGTGTGTGTGTGTGTGTGTGTGTGTGTGTGTGTGTGTGTGTGTGTGTGTGTGTGTGTGTGTGTGTGTGTGTGTGTGTGTGTGTGTGTGTGTGTGTGTGTGTGTGTGTGTGTGTGTGTGTGTGTGTGTGTGTGTGTGTGTGTGTGTGTGTGTGTGTGTGTGTGTGTGTGTGTGTGTGTGTGTGTGTGTGTGTGTGTGTGTGTGTGTGTGTGTGTGTGTGTGTGTGTGTGTGTGTGTGTGTGTGTGTGTGTGTGTGTGTGTGTGTGTGTGTGTGTGTGTGTGTGTGTGTGTGTGTGTGTGTGTGTGTGTGTGTGTGTGTGTGTGTGTGTGTGTGTGTGTGTGTGTGTGTGTGTGTGTGTGTGTGTGTGTGTGTGTGTGTGTGTGTGTGTGTGTGTGTGTGTGTGTGTGTGTGTGTGTGTGTGTGTGTGTGTGTGTGTGTGTGTGTGTGTGTGTGTGTGTGTGTGTGTGTGTGTGTGTGTGTGTGTGTGTGTGTGTGTGTGTGTGTGTGTGTGTGTGTGTGTGTGTGTGTGTGTGTGTGGTGTGTGTGTGTGTGTGTGTGTGTGTGTGTGTGTGTGTGTGTGTGTGTGTGTGTGTGTGTGTGTGTGTGTGTGTGTGTGTGTGTGTGTGTGTGTGTGTGTGTGTGTGTGTGTGTGTGTGTGTGTGTGTGTGTGTGTGTGTGTGTGTGTGTGTGTGTGTGTGTGTGTGTGTGTGTGTGTGTGTGTGTGTGTGTGTGTGTGTGTGTGTGTGTGTGTGTGTGTGTGTGTGTGTGTGTGTGTGTGTGTGTGTGTGTGTGTGTGTGTGTGTGTGTGTGTGTGTGTGTGTGTGTGTGTGTGTTGTGTGTGTGTGTGTGTGTGTGTGTGTGTGTGTGTGTGTGTGTGTGTGTGTGTGTGTGTGTGTGTGTGTGTGTGTGTGTGTGTGTGTGTGTGTGTGTGTGTGTGTGTGTGTGTGTGTGTGTGTGTGTGTGTGTGTGTGTGTGTGTGTGTGTGTGTGTGTGTGTGTGTGTGTGTGTGTGTGTGTGTGTGTGTGTGTGTGTGTGTGTGTGTGTGTGTGTGTGTGTGTGTGTGTGTGTGTGTGTGTGTGTGTGTGTGTGTGTGTGTGTGTGTGTGTGTGTGTGTGTGTGTGTGTGTGTGTGTGTGTGTGTGTGTGTGTGTGTGTGTGGTGTGTGTGTGTGTGTGTGTGTGTGTGTGTGTGTGTGTGTGTGTGTGTGTGTGTGTGTGTGTGTGTGTGTGTGTGTGTGTGTGTGTGTGTGTGTGTGTGTGTGTGTGTGTGTGTGTGTGTGTGTGTGTGTGTGTGTGTGTGTGTGTGTGTGTGTGTGTGTGTGTGTGTGTGTGTGTGTGTGTGTGTGTGTGTGTGTGTGTGTGTGTGTGTGTGTGTGTGTGTGTGTGTGTGTGTGTGTGTGTGTGTGTGTGTGTGTGTGTGTGTGTGTGTGTGTGTGTGTGTGTGTGTGTGTGTGTGTGTGTGTGTGTGTGTGTGTGTGTGTGTGTGTGTGTGTGTGTGTGTGTGTGTGTGTGTGTGTGTGTGTGTGTGTGTGTGTGTGTGTGTGTGTGTGTGTGTGTGTGTGTGTGTGTGTGTGTGTGTGTGTGTGTGTGTGTGTGGTGTGTGTGTGTGTGTGTGTGTGTGTGTGTGTGTGTGTGTGTGTGTGTGTGTGTGTGTGTGTTGTGTGTGTGTGTGTGTGTGTGTGTGTGTGTGTGTGTGTGTGTGTGTGTGTGTGTGTGTGTGTGTGTGTGTGTGTGTGTGTGTGTGTGTGTGTGTGTGTGTGTGTGTGTGTGTGTGTGTGTGTGTGTGTGTGTGTGTGTGTGTGTGTGTGTGTGTGTGTGAAGTCCACTTCACGCACGTATATAGAGGTGTACATCACGTGTGATATTAAAACGCACACCACACTTATGCATATATGGACCCTTGTGTACGTATTGCCTCAGCACCTGCAGTATGTGTACGTAACTCTTTCATGTGCCAAATGTGTACATAATCTGTGTGTACGTAACGCCTTTATGTATGAAATCTGTGTACGTAAGCTTTGTGTGTGTCGCCAAATCCTTGAGCTTAAACTGAATTGACCAGAGGTGGGTCAGTAAGCTTGCTGGCCTGACCCTCCCTCCCTCCCCCCTTTACCTCCTACCTCTCTCTCCTCTCCCCTTTCTTCCTCCCTTCCTCTTATTCCCTGTTAACACTGTCTTCCTATTCCCCTCTCCCTCCCCTTCCTTTATTCACTTGTCCCTCTTATCTCCCCTTACCTCACTACCTCCCGGGTTTTTTTATTAGTGTTTCTATTTTTTTTTTTTTCTTGTCTACTTCTTCTATTTAGTGGTTCATCTTTTATAGTTTATTTTCTCTTCTTACACCACCACCACCACCACCACCACCACCTCCTAATAATAATAATAATAAGTATAATAATGATAATTACTACTTCATAACCGAGTTCATTAAACTTCCCTTCAGTCTCTCTTATTCAAACACAACCAGATATTTTTACCTGGCACACTGAACACATTAATTCTTCTGTAATTACTATATTTACTTTGCAAGGACATAGTAATTGCCTGTTTCTAATTCCTACCTTTCTGTTCCTCTCAGATGCTGACTGAGAGTGGCTGATTTATCACTCCGCTTGGATGGAGTCGAGGGTGAGGCTCGGAGCGCAGGTCACGTCGCAGGCAGGACGAGGAGGAAGAGGAGGACTAGAAGCAGGGAGGACTTGAGGCAAATGCTGCTGCTGCTGTTGTGAAGAAACGTACATGCTGCTGAGCGACTCCCATAGCTAGTGTTGTCTTCAAAATAGCTAGTTTTTGTAATGTTTCTCTATTTACGAAGAAGTGTTCATTTTATCATTCACAAAGCTGGTGTTGTCTTCAAAATAGCTAGTTTTTTTAATGCTTAGTTTGTATCTACAAAGTAGTGTTCATTTTATCATTCACAAAGCTGGTGTTGTCTTCAAAATAGCTAGTTTTTTTAATGCTTAGTTTGTATCTACATAGTAGTGTTCATTTTATCATTCACAAAGCTGGTGTTGTCTTCAAAATAGCTAGTTTTTTTAATGCTTAGTTTGTATCTACAAAGTAGTGTTCATTTTATTATTCACAAAGCTGGTGGTGTCTTCAAAATAGGTATTTGAAAAAAATAGTCTTCCAAGATATCTATATCGTGTTCTCTCAATATATTGTGTTCTCTTTCTCTTCATTATAAGCAATCAGTTTTAATCAGTTTTGAAAAAATTGCTATCTTGAAAGTTTGGTAGACTTTATTGGTGAATAAAGGTAGTCAGTCCTATTGAAATTTTTTTCTGATACAAAAAACAAGTTTTATGAGACGGCGGAGCTATAGTGAAAGTGCTCCTTAAACTTAGACTTATATAGGCTATTCATAGCCTGAGGCTATTCAGAGGCTATTCAAGGACATTAATAAACAAAGAAATTCATACTCTCTTTTATTTTTTCTACCTAACATTGTCATTCCAATCCACCAATGGATAGGCTATATAGGCTATTCAGAGGCTATTCAAGGACATTAATAAACAAAGAAATTCATACTCTCTTTTATTTTTTCTACCTAACATTGTCATTCCAATCCACCAATGGATTGGAGGGAGTCGTATCTCTCCTCTTGGGGTGGCGCCTTCTCTTCTGGGTGTGTGTGTGTGTGTTGCTCTTGCCCGGGGATGGAGTCAAGCCGGACTCTGCCTCAGGCTATTCATAGCCTCAGGCTATTCAAGGACATTAATAAACAAAGAAATTCATACTCTCTTTTATTTTTTCTACCTAACATTGTCACTCCA
>JAXIVD010010456.1:10000-13333 GCA_036785275.1 Cancer borealis
TCCTCCTCCTCCTCCTCCTCCTCCTCCTCCTCCTCCTCCTCCTCCTCCTCCTCCTCCTCCTCCTCCTTTACAAGTGGAGTGTTTCAAGATGGCCTGTCTTGCCTCATAGCTCAACGACTTCACAAATAGGATAATGGCTTACGATGTCCAGCGAGGGAGGGAAGGAGGGAGGGAGGGAAGGAGGGAGGGAGGGAGGGAGGGAGGGAGGGAGGGAGGGAGGGAGGGAGGGAGGAGTTTGTGGTCATCTGAACGGTTTGGGAGCTAGATGAAGTGACAGTTTCTCTCCACGAGGGAAGAAGAGAGAGGGAGAGAGAAGGGAGGAAAAAGAGGTGGTGGTGGTGTTGGTGGTGGTGGTGTGGTGGTGGTCGTGTAGATTGATATTATTTTATCTACTACTACTATTACTACTATTACTATTTCTAGATTACCTACTACACTATCAATCCTTAAACTCATCTCCTTCCCTTCCTTTCCCTTACCTTCCCTTCCTTTCCCTTCCCTTCTCTTCCCTTCCCTTCCCTTCCCTTCCCTTCACCTCCCTTTTCCATCTCCTCTCCCTCACTAAACTCCCTCTCCCCTCCCCTCCCCATCCTTCCCTTCCCCTCACCTTCCTTTTCCATCTCCTCTCCCTCACTAAACTCCCTCTCTCCTCCCCTCCCATCCTTCCCTTCCCCTCCTTCCCTTCCCCTCACCTCCCTTTCCCATCTCCCGTGAGACGCAAAGCTGATATATGCGCGTCAGAGAGAGCCGATTCAAGAAGACGTAAATGGGAGAGCGCCAAATTGGGGTGGACAGCTCGAGTTTGAGTTTCAAGAAAGCTTTTTAGGAGGTGGACTCTCTGGGTGGATAGTGTCGACACGCTTGCTTGAACTGACGCGGGCTGACGGCTGGAGGGAGGCAAGGCTGGTGGGTGAGAGGTGGGTGGGTGGGTAAATGGATAGAGTGTGGAGTGTAGAGGAAGAGAGGAGAAAGGAAGGAAGGAAGGATGGATGGAAAGTAGGAGAGAGCAAAAAAATATATAGAGAAATGCTTATGTAATGTTCAATCTCATTACACATTATAGTATTCGATTTCCTTTGGTAAACAAAAAATATTTATAGATTCCTCTTCGATTAAAACATAAGAATAAACAGAAAAATGGAATATTGTAAATGGCAAATCAAAAACGGAAGAAGAAAAAGCAGTAAATATATACATCCACTCGAAGCCAAAATCACAGGATCGAGACTGAGGAATCGAACACGCTTTGACATTCCGTTAGTACCAAGCATAAGTTACCCTGATATAAGGTTTCAAACGCGCTAAAAACAATGAATATACAACCGGATCCGAATAATACAGTTTACCCATCGAACGAGACCTCAACACGCTATGGACACTAGACAAATGCACAATTTAAGCCCAAAAAGAGTAACGCACACACGCACACACGAACAGAAGTGACAAATATATATACACAACGCATTTCAAACTTCCACCAACCAACAGACTTCGATCCCTTTATATTTACACTTACAATCTTAACGTTTTCAAAGGTACTGAGAGGGAGAGAGACGTGGAGGTTCTTGGTATATGTAATGTAAGAAAAGTCGGTATTTCAAGACGGAGAGAGAGAGTGAGTGTGGGTGATATGTACTCTAATTATATACTTGGTTTGATTTATTGAATGTTACATCACTCCTGGTCTCCCTGCCCCCCCTGACTGACTACCCTTGCCCCCCTGCCCACCCTGCCACGCCCACCTCCCCCCTTCGTCTTATGCACGAGGCGCCAGCAAGGATTTTCTCGTGACTGACAAACAAATGTAACTTTTTTGTAACTGTTACTTGAGTTGGTGGTTACGTGTCAGGACTCACTCTCACTCTCTCTCTCTCTCTCTCTCTCTCTCTCTCTCTCTCTCTCTCTCTCTCTCTCTCTCTCTCTCTCTCTCTCTCTCTCTCTCTCTCTCTCTTTTAGTAACACGTGATACATATTTACTTTTCAACGTTGCAAGATTATTGAAAAATGTGGTTCCATGGCATGATTTTTTATGTTGAAATGGTAAAGCAACGAGAAATATCCTTTAGGTAATCTTATGAATTTATATTGATTTTTATAACATTAGTCTTAGATGTAATTCCTGTTTATAATACACTAATTCACTCTCTGAAACCGTATTACGTCTACTCAGTTTTTTTTTTTTTATCATCTAATCTCTTACTAAACCATCTACAGTTATTTTGGATTATTTTAGCATCGTATATATTCATTATTCCCTTGTTACTGGTTCAATAATCTCAGAACAAAGTAAAGTCAAACTATTATTCTTTCATCACTTCTACGCTTTTCTTCTTTTTTTTTAACGAAACTACTATTATTTTTTTATCGGCCACCACAATTTGGCTTCCCTCACTGTCCACTACCAATTTACACAAGCATGATTACTGCTCTCTTGACGGGGCGATAAAATATGTACCGTCATGTATCCCTCCCTCTCTCCCTCGCGCCTGGCTGCCTCACTTCACAAGGCATTTCAATCAGTCATCCCTGTTCAGTCCAACTTACTAATGCAAGAGTTAACGAGCATCTTCACTCCTCCAGCCCTTACACGCGTGGACTTTTAAACAATCCATTATACTACACTTTTTTTTTTTCCCGACCTCTCCACGCGACTTGATTTTGAATATAGGAAACTATTATACGTAGACTTATTTTAATGGTTTTATATCAGCATAACTTTCGTGTTAATCAGATAACAAGTATATTATATAGAAAATAACTTAGCATACCAAGACATAGAGAGCAGAGATCACATATGCAGATAAACAGACAGAGACCAGAGTGAGACAAAGAGAAAGAGACTGAGAGAGAGAGATAGAGAGAGAGAGCCTAGCACACACAAGCTTCCTTCTGAGTGGCCCTAAGTAATGATACGTCCTGTCTATCAGTAAGTGACGTGGCCCTTCACTAAGCATGACAGTCACGTCGTGTGTGTACATTTTAGGCGTTCGCAAAGTGTGTACAGAGTTTAGAGACAAAGAAAGGCTTGGTAATAGTTATGGTAGTGATAGAAATAGTAATAGTAATAGTAGTAATAGTAGTAGCAGTAGTAGTAGTAGTAGTAGTAGTTTTTTCTTTTTATATAGTAAGAGTTAGCGTATTTCATTATTATTATTATTATTATTATTATTATTATTATTATTATTATTATTATTATTATCATTATTATTATTATGTAAGGAGTTTTTTTTTCACACCTTCCTAGGTCTTCTTAGCGACCACCACCACCACCACCATCACCACCTCCTCCTCCTCCTCCTCCTCCTCCTCCTCCTCCTCCTTATCTTCCTTCCA
>JAXIVD010010457.1:2500-13330 GCA_036785275.1 Cancer borealis
AGGGAAGGAGGGTGAGGGGAGAGAGAGAGGGAGAGAGATGGAGAGGGAGGGACAGAGGAGGGAGGGAAGGTAAGGGGAAAAAGGTTATTATCAGTAAAGTTGATGCAAGGAATGTTTGTATCCTCTTGTATATCTTCTTCTCTTCTCATTCTAACGTCATCTTTTTCTTTCGTTTTTCTTTCTAGTTTCCTCTTTTTTTGTGTGCTTGTCTTACTCGTTCTTTTCACATCACCTCCTTTCTCTTCTCTTTTCTCTTCCTGGGGTTTTCTCTTTTGGTATCTCGTTTTTATTTAGTTTTTAGGTTTTTTTTTTCTTCTTTTTACATATGTTTGATTATTTTCTTATTGTAGTGAATTTTTGTTTCTCATTTTCATTCAATGTTTTCTTAGTGTATCGTTTAATGGATCTGTTTGTCTGTTCCTGTGTATATTTTCCTCTTTTCTCCTCCTCTTTCCATTTCCATTAATTTCTCGACGTTTCTTCTTCTTTATTTTTGTTATTTCATTTTGCATTCCTTGTATTTCCGGTTACTTTACATACATATCTTTCTCTTCTTTCCTTATACTCGTTTTCTGCCTTTATCACCATTTCTTCCACTTACAATTTCAATTTTTATGTACTTATTAACCATTTTTTCTTCCCTTCTTTCCCATTCTTATCTATTCATCATTCCTTTCTTCCTTCCCACACCCAGACACACTAACTTTTCTTCCTTCCTTCCTTCCTTCTATTTTCCTGTATTTTTCCATCCTCTACATTCTTAATATAAAGAATCCTTCATTTTATTCTTCCTTCTTTCCTACTATTCTCTTCCTTTCTTCCTTCCTTCCTTCCTTCTTTCCTTCCTTCTTTCCTCATTTTTTCCATCCCTTACATTCTTGATATCAAACATCCTTCCTTACTTCCATTCTCCATTCCTTTCTACCTTCCTCTTATTTTCCTTCCTTTTTTTTTTCTCTCGAAGCGGGAGAGGGTGAGGTGAGGAGAGTCACCCACAGCGAGGCGGGTGAGGGAGAGGGAGAGGGAGAGGGAGAGAGAGGGGAACAGGAGAGTTAGACACGCGATATATTCCTTCATCGCCGCGTCTGACAGCACATTTGTTTTGCTGCGAAAAGGAAAATGTTGAGGAGACTGTCTGTCCTCCCTTGCCTTGCCTTGCCTTGCCTTGCCTTGCCTTGCCTTGCCTTGCCTTGCCTTGCCTTGCCTTGCCTTGCCTTGCCTTGCCTTGCCTTGCCTTGCCTTACCCTGCCCTGCCTTGCCTTGCCTTGCCTTGTCTTGCCTTGCCGTGCCTTGCCTTACCTTGCCTTGCCTTGCCTTGCCTTGCCTTGGCTTGCCTTGCCCTGCCCTGCCTTGTCTTGCCTTGCCTTTCCTTGCCTTGCCTTGCCTTGCCTTGCCTTGCCTTGCCTTGCTTTGTCTTGCCTTGCCTTGCCTTACCCTGCCTTGCCTTGCCCTGCCCTGCCTTGCCTTGCCTTGCTTTGCTTTGTCTTAACCTGCCTTGCCTTGCCTTGCCTTGCTTTGCCTTGCCTTGCCTTGCCTTGCCTTGCCTTGCCTTGCTTTGCCTTACCCTGCCCTGCCTTGCTTTGCCTTGCCTTGTCTTGCCTTGCCCTGCCCTGCCTTGCCTTGTCTTGCCTTGCCTTGGCTTGCCTTGCCCTGCCCTGCCCTGCCTTACCTTGCCTTGCCTTGCCTTGCCTTGCCTTGCCTTGCTTTGCCTTGCCTTACCCTACCTTGCCTTGCCTTGCCTTACCTTGCCTTGCCTTGCCTTACCTTGCCTTGCCTTGCCTTGCCTTACCTTGCCTTGCCTTGCCTTGCCTTGCCTTGCCTTGCCTTGCCTTGCCTTACCTTGCCTTGCCTTGCCTTGCCTTGCCTTGCCTTGCCTTGCCTTGCCTTGCCTTGCCTTGCCCTGCCCTGCCCTGCCTTACCTTGCCTTGCCTTGCCTTGCCTTGCCTTGCCTTGCCTTGCCTTGCCTTGCCTTATCTTGCCTTGCCTTGCCTTGCCTTGCCTTGCCTTGCCTTGCCTTGCCTTACCTTGCCTTGCCTTGCCTTGCCTTGCCTTGCCTTGCCTTGCCTTGCCTTGCCTTGCCTTGCCTTGCCTTACCCTACCTTGCCTTGCCTTGCCTTACCTTGCCTTGCCTTGCCTTACCTTGCCTTGCCTTGCCTTGCCTTGCCTTGCCTTGCCTTTGTACCCCATGTTAGGCAGGTAGTATTACTTATATTTTTATTCCTTTATATCTCATGTATTATGCAATTAATGTTATTATAATTGTTGAGGTATATATGTAGTAGGTTCTCGAATGTCATGTGTCGTGAGGCGGCCGAACGTTCGGGAAGCAGTCTCGTGGTGTCTGGCCGCCATCCGGTCAGAGAGATGCTGCAGACTCAGCAAGAAAGGAGGCCGATGTCAGCTTTTGACAGGCGTCGCTGCTGGCTGCTTTACTGCACCCAGCTTGCCCGGCTCGCAGACCTAACCGCGCAGCTACACCTACAAGTCACGGACCTCGGAGTGCTCTACTCTCACCGTACATCCGAGGTCCGGACTGACCGTTATTACTGACATTTCTGTGTTATTAAGAGTGCCCTACAAACTGTCGCTGAAGTTATATATATTGCACAAATCTCACCTTATACCCAAGTGTGGAGATATAGTGCCACAGTGACTCTTGTGATATACTTTAATATATGTGCATAACCCTGCTTGAGTAGAATACAAATACAAGCAGTGAGATTTATTCAATGTACCAGTGTACTGATCATCTTATACTGCCCTGCCTTACCTTGCCTTGCCTTGCCTTGCCTTGCCTTGCCTTGCTTTGCCTTGCCTTACCCTACCTTGCCTTGCCTTGCCTTACCTTGCCTTGCCTTGCCTTACCTTGCCTTGCCTTGCCTTGCCTTACCTTGCCTTGCCTTGCCTTGCCTTGCCTTGCCTTGCCTTGCCTTGCCTTACCTTGCCTTGCCTTGCCTTGCCTTGCCTTGCCTTGCCTTGCCTTGCCTTGCCTTGCCCTGCCCTGCCCTGCCTTACCTTGCCTTGCCTTGCCTTGCCTTGCCTTGCCTTGCCTTGCCTTGCCTTGCCTTATCTTGCCTTGCCTTGCCTTGCCTTGCCTTGCCTTGCCTTGCCTTGCCTTACCTTGCCTTGCCTTGCCTTGCCTTGCCTTGCCTTGCCTTGCCTTGCCTTGCCTTGCCTTGCCTTGCCTTGCCTTGCCTTGCCTTGCCTTACCCTACCTTGCCTTGCCTTGCCTTACCTTGCCTTGCCTTGCCTTACCTTGCCTTGCCTTGCCTTGCCTTGCCTTGCCTTGCCTTTGTACCCCATGTTAGGCAGGTAGTATTACTTATATTTTTATTCCTTTATATCTCATGTATTATGCAATTAATGTTATTATAATTGTTGAGGTATATATGTAGTAGGTTCTCGAATGTCATGTGTCGTGAGGCGGCCGAACGTTCGGGAAGCAGTCTCGTGGTGTCTGGCCGCCATCCGGTCAGAGAGATGCTGCAGACTCAGCAAGAAAGGAGGCCGATGTCAGCTTTTGACAGGCGTCGCTGCTGGCTGCTTTACTGCACCCAGCTTGCCCGGCTCGCAGACCTAACCGCGCAGCTACACCTACAAGTCACGGACCTCGGAGTGCTCTACTCTCACCGTACATCCGAGGTCCGGACTGACCGTTATTACTGACATTTCTGTGTTATTAAGAGTGCCCTACAAACTGTCGCTGAAGTTATATATATTGCACAAATCTCACCTTATACCCAAGTGTGGAGATATAGTGCCACAGTGACTCTTGTGATATACTTTAATATATGTGCATAACCCTGCTTGAGTAGAATACAAATACAAGCAGTGAGATTTATTCAATGTACCAGTGTACTGATCATCTTATACTGTAAATAAAACTGTATAAAGTACACGTATTTGGCTAAACCGCTCGGGCCATACTATCTCACATAACACTCGTTACCACACCGGGTAACACCTTGCCTTGCCTTGCCCTGCCCTGCCCTGCCCTGCCTTACCTTGCCTTGCCTTGCCTTGCCTTGCCTTGCCTTGCCTTGCCTTGCCTTGCCTTGCCTTGCCTTGCCTTGCCTTGCCTTGCCCTGCCCTGCCCTGCCTTACCTTGCCTTGCCTTGCCTTGCCTTGCCTTGCCTTGCCTTGCCTTCCCTTGCTTTGCCTTGCCTTACCCTACCTTGCCTTGCCTTGCCTTGCCTTGCCTTGCTTTGCCTTGCCTTGCCTTGCCTTGCCTTGCCTTGCCTTGCCTTGCCTTGCCTTGCCTTGCCTTGCTCTGCCTTGCCTTGCCTTGCCTTGCCTTGCCTTGCCTTGCCTTGCCTTGCCCTCCCCCGCCCTGCCCTACCTTGCCTTGCCTTGCCTTGCCTTGCCTTGCCTTGCCTTGCTTTGCCATGCCTTACCCTACCTTGCCTTGCCTTGCCTTGCCTTGCTTTGCCTTGCCTTGCTTTGCCTTGCCTTGCCTTGCCTTGCCTTGCCTTGCCTTGCCTTGCCTTGCCTTGCCTTGCCTTACCTGACCTGTGTGTGCGTAGAAATGCCTTCATGTGCGTTTATCATATACTCTCTCCCTCTTTCTCTCCACCTTCCTTCCTTCCTTCTTTCCTCCCTTCTTTCCTTCCTACCTTCCTTCCTTCCATCTCTCCTTCTCTCTTCTTTCCTACAACATCCAACGCACATCTAATTGTTTATACATACATACATATATGCATACATACACACGTACGTACTTACATGGGGTGGGGATCTCTACACGTACACAGACATATGCACATCCACGCACGAATGCACATGCTTAAAATGGATGTACACACACACACACACACACACACACACACACACGCACACACACACACACACACACACACACACACACACACACACACACACACACACACACACACACACACACACACACACACACACACACACATATCACCACGTAGTATGTGTTTCCTTGTTTGTTACGTGTCTTGGTCTACCCACTTATGTATTCCTAACTAAATAGCTTTTATCCATAACTGTATTCGTTCTGTATTTACCGCACATCACATCCCAGCGTGTCTGTCCATCACTGTATCCAAATGTTTCCATATCTTAATTGTCTGCATGTTTTTATATCGCGAACTCCTTATATATATATATATACTTACCTGTTTTGTTTTCTACCTCTGTTTTTTCTCTTTTTTTCTTGACCAACTCTCGCGTATTTCTTATAAATGTACCCTGATCTCCGCTTTGCACTTAGAAATCCACCATACACACACACACACACACACACACACACACACACACACACACACACACACACACACACACACACACACACACACACACACACACACACACACACACACACACACATACACACACACATACACACACACACACACACACACACACACACACACACACCTTACACATTCACTTAACATATACTTTACACTTTAAAAAATTCATTCCACCGCATACCCTCAACATTCACTTACAGATAGCTTGTACCCAAACCTTACCTGTTACCCACACTACTCACCTGTAATCACCTCCACCAAATGAGCCACCACAACCACACACCTGCGTCCACACCCAGGTATACTCACCCCTACCTCTACTCTCCTCCACCTGTACCCAAAGGAAGCCTCAGAGTACCTACCTGTAACCCAAAGGAATGAATATTTTTTATGTTTATGAAAGGTTGATGGAGAGTTTTCGTACTTATGAGTCTGAAGGAGAAGAGAGGAGAGAAGAGAAGGAGAGAGGAGAGGAGAGGAGAGTAGGGGAGAGGAAAGGATGATAATGAAACTAGAAGTGACAAAAGGTATGAGCAGCTAAGACGAGTAAAAGGAGTAGGAGCAGTAATGATAATAATGATGATGATGATGATAATAGAGGATACTGCAAACAAAAGATGGAGTAGGAAGAAGTATAATAAAAACCGTTAGTAGATAAAAACAAAAAAAGACCAATGATAATGAAAGTAAATGCATAAATATAATCATAAAAAAAAAACCCAAAAGGAAGAGAAAGAATAATAGATAAGAATTGAGAACAAAAACAAAAGCAAAAAACAAAACTGGAACTAAATTCATATAAAGCCAAAAAAAAAAAAAAAAAAAAAAAAAAAAAAAAAAAAAAAAAAACTACTTCCACAATAATTTCACTGACACTGCATGCAATCAAAAGGAGTTTAATACCTCGTCTCGGGTCGTCTAGCCTCGTCTTCGCCCCAGGATGCATCACGGTTCGGGCTGCCTTACGAAACCCAACGTGAGTCCCGCTGGAAAACACCCGGCAATAAGGAGGCTTTAAACGTCCTATCAATTCCTATCTGAATCAATTATCATCCTCCACTTAACGGTACCTATACGTTCTGCTACTGGATTAGATTCTCTTTGTAGCTTGTGGGTGTGTGGGGGAGTGTATGTGTGTGTGTGTGTGTGTGTGTGTGTGTGTGTGTATGTGTGTGTGTGTGTGGGAGGAAGAGAGGCTTGGTGTGTTTGTTTGTAAGCTTATCAGTCTTTCGATTTGGTTGGTTTATTAATCTTTTTTACTTTGTGTGTTTAGTTTTGAGTTGAAATTTTGTCTTTTTTTTTTTCGTCGTGACCTGGTTGGTGTATATTATTGTTTGTTTGTCTTTTGTTTTTCATATTAACTTTTTATGGGAATTTGTGTTGTTTTTTATGGTGGAGACTTTTACTTTATTTATTTATTTATTTATTTATTTATTATTTATTTGGTTTGTCGGGCGTGGTTGGACATTTGTGGTGGTTGTTCCCCTCCCTTCCCTACCACCCTTTTTTTTGTCTCTCTCTCTCTCTCTCTCTCTCTCTCTCTCTCTCTCTCTCTCTCTCTCTCTCTCTCTCTCTCTCTCTCTCTCTCTCTCTCTCTCTCTCTCTCTCTCTCTCTCTCTCTCTCTCTCTCTCTCTCTCTCTCTCTCTCTCTCTCTCCTCTCTCTCTCTCTCTCTCTCCCTTTATTTTTATTTTCATCGCATTCCTCTCCTGTCATCGTGTTTGTTCATTCCCTTGATACTTCTTGCCTTCCTTGCTTTCATCTTCATTTATTATATTCATCTTGTCGTTGCGGTATTAAATCATTTATCATTATTCACGTGTTAATCCATTTATTACTCTTATTTTTTTTTTGTCACCTTCCAATGCTATTCTTCTCGTTTTTTTCATCATCTTTTTCGTCCGTGTTCATCATTCATCATCATCATCATCATCTTGTTCTTGTTTTTGTTTATTTTATTTTCCTCTATATTTTCCTACTATTATATTTGCCTTGTATCTTTATTTCACTCAGATCCCGTTTCTTCCTCCTCCTTCTCCTCCTTCTCCTCCTCCTCCTCCTCCTCCTCCTCCTCCTCCTCCCTTTCCACAAATTAGGGAAGAAGGAAGGTCACGTGAGACACACATTGACTTTTTCTTATTTTACATTCTCGTTTTTCTTTTCCTCGACCAAAACCAATTTAGTTATACACCGTTAGGTCAAAGTGTGGTGGTGTTGGTGGTGGTGGTGGTGGTGGTGGTGATGGTGGTGGTGGTGGTGGTGGTGGTGGTGATGCGGATCTTGTATGGTGTTTGGAAAGAGGTATGTATGTATGTATGCTCATGTATGTTTGTACTACGTATGTATGTATAATTTAATGCACATGTATCAGTGTCTTAAGTTATACGGTTTACTTTTTTTCCACTTCTCTGAGCCACATATTACCCAAAGTTTGCTGTTCAAAGTTAAAGTACATGACGCTAAGTGCCATTAAAGTCACCTAAAACCAGTGTTGCGGTGTGCTTAAATTAGTCACGTGTATATTAACGGGATACGAACGCCGGGTATCGTATCGAATTGCCTCACCGTCCCGCCAGTCCGCCAGGGAGTACGAAATGGTGGCTATTCACAGTTGGGTTTTTCTTGGAGTAATTTCTCTGCTGATTATCGCTGCAGGTGGCTGATTTGCATTATATTTGAACTCCACCATTTGTATGCACCTAAAAGAGAGTGTGTCTCTCTCTCTCTCTGTGTGTGTGTGTGTGTGTGTGTGTGTGTGTGTGTGTGTGTGTGTGTGTGTGTGTGTGTGTGTGTGTGTGTGTGTGTGTGTGTGTGTATGTGTGTGTGTTTGGTAATGCTGTTCGGAGATATTCAATGCCAGGAACAAAACTGTGTCATTAGAAAGCGATTATTACTACCTCTACCAATATCGGAGATAAATAGTAGTAGTAGTAGTAGTAGTAGTAGTAGGAGTAGGAGTAGGAGTAGGAATAGTAGTAGTAGTAGTAGTAGGAGTAGGAGTAGGAGTAGTAGTAGTAGTAGTAGTAGTAGTAGTAGTAGTAGGAGGAGTAGTAGGAGTAATAGTAGAAACCCATTATAACATTAGTATACGTAAAAGGTAGTGGTGGTGCTGGTACTGGCTGTAAAAGTAATTCTTGTCATAATTCTTTCTACTTCCCTACCACCACCACCACCACCACCACCACCACCACCACCACCACCACCACCACCACCACCACCACCACCACCACCACCCCCACCACATAAGCTTGCCTGGTCACTCATTTCCACGCTTGGTGACTCTCACGTGCGTTCTTTGGTGACGTCAGGAGGACATTCCTTAACACACCTGGTGAGAGAGACAGGCTAAATGCACCTAAGGAGAGGGAGGGAGGCACAGGCTGGCAGGCTGGAGGCAGGAGGACCGAGGAAGATCACTTTTTAATGTTGCGTTGAAGTCTAATGAAAAATTACTATTGATTCTTCTTGTATGTTTGTTCCCTGATTTATTGTTGCCTTCTACGTGTGTGTGTGTGTGTGTGTGTGTGTGTGTGTGTGTGTGTGTGTGTGTGCGTGTGTGTATGTGTGTGTGTGTGTGTGTGTGTGTGTGTGTGTGTGTGTGTGTGTGTGTGTGTGTGTGTGTGTGTGTGTGTGTGTGTGTGTGGAGAGATATAAAGAATTCCAATTTAAATCTAAAAATATGGTCACAACGTAACTAACTAACTCGCTTCCCACTTTGTTTGTCTTCCTGGAGAGCTGGTTTTGAGAGCAAGTAGGATACACACACACACACACACACACACACACACACACACACACACACACACACACACACACACACACACACACACACACACACACACACACACACACACACACACAATCTCCTTCACATCCAAGTAGATCAGCGAGAAAACGATGAGAATGACAGCAAATAATTCTCCAAAATAATCCAGGGAAATCATCGCTCGTCTCTTGCTTAGGGGCAGGAAGGAGGCAAATCAGGTTAGGAGAGAACAGAACCGCGGGTACAAACACACATTATGGGGGCGACCGGATTTGGGGGGAATATTAGAGCCAAATTTGGATGGAGGGTGGGTGGGTTGATAGCAGGAGGAGGAATAGG
Source organism: Cancer borealis (assembly GCA_036785275.1). Lineage (NCBI taxonomy): Eukaryota > Metazoa > Arthropoda > Malacostraca > Decapoda > Cancridae > Cancer > Cancer borealis. Next base: position 11,884 of record JAXIVD010010457.1, read on the forward strand.
TGGTGGTGGTGGTGGTGGTGGTAGAGGAGGAGGAGGAGGAGGAGGAGGAGGAAGAGGAGGAGGAGGAAGAATTTAGTGTGTAGAAGTTGACAGGCTTGAGTTTAGTAGCGCAAAGCGAAAAACGGATTTGGATGAGAGAGAAGAGATATTTACGATATGAGAGAGAGAGAGAGAGAGAGAGAGAGAGAGAGAGAGAGAGAGAGAGAGAGAGAGAGAGAGAGAGAGAGAGAGAGAGAGAGAGAGAGAGAGAGAGAGAGAGAGAGAGAGAGAGAGAGAGAGAGAGAGAGAGAGAGCTAACTGTAGATAGAGATAGATTTTTTGGTGAGTGGGTTATGATTGGAGGTTTGCATGCTGAGGAGGAGGAGGAGGAGGAGGAGGAGGAGGAGGAGGAGGAGGAGGAGGAGGAGGGAGGAGGAGGAGGGGGTGGGGGTGAAGAGAAGAGAACATGAGGGAAGAGATGAGAAAGGAGAGCTGATGTAAGTCTTAGCCTTAAGGTAAAGTAGTTGGAGGCTGAAGCAAGGCTAGAGGATAGAAAGAGTTGATCATAATTGCTTGAATAGAACACATGGAAAGGGAAGGTAAAAAATAAGTTCAATTAAAAACAATAATAATAGAGAAACATTTTTTGACTCATAACAAGGAAGAGTTTGAGGTTAGGCTTGTGTATAGAGATAGATAGACACTATAGATAGATGTCAAGCCAGAAGGAAAATGGGAAATAAACCAATGACAAGAAGGAAAAGAATATATTAGTTAGGGTGAAACAGGGAAAACAACGAATGCTTACAAAGGAATACAAAGGAATACAACTACTTAGCTATTTGATCTTACTAAACTACTCCAACAGTTATTAGTATAAGTGAAAAAATAGAACAGTAGAAAGGACGTAGGTAAAGGAGGAGTATATAAGGAAGGGAAGGAAGGAGGAGGAGGATGAGAACAAAATAAAATTGAGGATGAATAGGAGGAGGAGATGGTGGTGGTGGTGGTGGTGGTGGTGTGTGGTGGTGGTGGTGGTGGTGTGGTGATGGTGGTGGTGGTTTGGGCAGTATCTATTGGGGTACAATCTTCAGTATAGCCTCAAGGATATTATTTTTTTCCCTCGACCTCTTCCTCTTCTTTGAGCTGAGAAGGATAGGTGAATAGATGGACCGCTAGATATTACTAGTAGGTAGACGGACATGTAGGGACGTAGAGGGATAGAGAAAAAATATAGATAGTTGAAATTTGATTATACAAAGAAGAATAGAATGAAAAGCAAAAGCAAATGAGTAATGAAATATAGATAGAAAATAGACACCCTCGTATACAACATCAATCCATCTATTTATGTGAAAATATCTAATAGTAGGATGATGATGATGATGATAATAATAATAATAATAATAATAATAATAATAATAATAATAATAATAATAATAATAATAATGATAATAATAATAGCAGC
>JAXIVD010010458.1:5000-13328 GCA_036785275.1 Cancer borealis
CCAAGCTATTTTCTCTTCATATTTTCTGTTCCATCTAATATAAATCTCATTAGCTTCTTTTCTCTCTAATAGTCATATACATTGCGTTCTTCTATTCCTATATAAATGACTATATTTTTGGACATGTATACTATCCAGCAAGGAACCTTTTATTCAAACCTATAATCTGAATCTTCGTAAGACGCTGATACTCTTTATGGGTACAACCAGCGCCACCTACCAGTAAACATCCTCATTACAGGTGTACAAAAACTTACACAGTGAAATGAAGAAAAAAAGGATGAAAACTGTGAACTATTTATAACTTTAATCTGACGCATCTTGTTTACTCACCTAGACGCTTGCTCCAGTGTTAAGGATGAACTATTTACGCATTTATTAAGTGTACGAGTATCTATATGACTCATGCTTGTTAGTATATAATGAAGAACAATTATAGTGATCTTTAATATTAATGTAAGTTCACAAAAAATTTAATACATGGAAAGTCATGAACAAACTCCTATAGACGGCTAAAGATATGAAATCGTTCGTAGTTTCATTGTTAGGTTAAGTTAGATATAACGAGTATTATTTATTATGTGAATTAGTATAAAAGTAATGGCATTCAAGCATGACTGAAGAATTTATGGATATTACAGCACGACAAAGAGTCTTGTCGATTCATAATCATTATAATCAATTGTATAAATTCACATTCACAACCAAATTAGTCTGAGCCGAATTAACAAAACAGAGGAGGTACAGTGTGCGTGCGTGCGCGTGTGTCTGTGTGTGTGTGTGTGTGTGTGTGTGTGTGTGTGTGTGTGTGTGTGTGTGTGTGTGTGCGCGCGCGCACACACACACGCACACGCACACGCACACACACACGCACACACACACACACACACACACACACACACACACACACACACACACACACACACACACACATCTGCAGTGATGTCACGCTATACTAAATGAGGTCGCAGCTTGAACAAGATTCTTCATCCACGAGTACTATAAATACCTATAACAAACAGTCTTCTTTGTGTCTTTACCTGGCGTTAATTTCCTATAAGCTGACCGGAACACATAACAATAATAACAACAACAAGAAAAATGTAACCACTGATCGTAACACCACCACAAAAAATTCCACTCAGCCAGCCAGTCCTCTGTGGGTGGCGAGGCGGCGGGAGGGGTGGTGGTAGAGGCGTGGTGAAGGGGCGGGGCGGGACATAGAGTGCGGTAAGGGAGGGCGGTGGACATTTAAGACCGGACTAACAGCTTGGGTAATGTTCCCACGCCAACATTACCATAGTCATGCTTGTCACCACTAGCCACGTCTTCATTAATAGCCTCCCCTCACTGTACCCTCACTCCCTGCAGCCTCCCCTCACTCCCTCCTTGTACTAGCCTTCCCTTCCTCTCTCCCTTCCTCCCTCCCTCACTGTAAACTCCCCTCACTCCCTCCCTCCTTGTACCTTCCCCTCACTGTAGCCTCCCCTCACTCCCTCCAACATGGGAACTTCAGGAAACACGATGGAACGAAAGATAGGAAGAAAGGGAAAGAAAGGGGAGGGTGAGGGGAAAGATTTTGGGAGTTGAATATGATAGCCATTTACTGATGTTTTTTTCTTTTTCTTCTATTTTTTTAAAGGAAATATTTTATGACGTTAAGGGAATGAAACCGTCACTTTCTAGTCGTTCATGAGATAAAGTTGAAAGTCGAACACGTAAAGACACAGTGAAATGAACGAAAAGAATGAATAAAAAGAATGAAAACTGTGAACTATTTATAACTTTATTGAACTTACTGGCTTTACAATTTTCCATGACTACACCTGTATATCAATGAATGAATGAATGAATGCCTGCCTTGTAGTGCACCAAACCATGTAGTACTTTACCTCTACAGTCACTTATTATTCATATCATTATCATCTACAATAATTACTCTTGTTTTAACAGTTTAGTATTTTATCATTATTACTATACTTTTACACCTCATGTTGCCTATGCCTTAGGGCGTTCCCACACTACTACTACTACTACAACTACTACTGCTACAACAACAACTACTACACTCGCTACTACTGCATTGGAAGTTATAGTGACATTTAGCACGCGTCTCTCTCCGGCTTGGCTACCCCCACACCCCTCCCTCCTCCCTCCCCCAACACAACCACCATCACCACCTCCCCCTCTCTCCTCCCTCCCTCCCCCAATGATACACATGTTAACACTTCATAGCTCTTCGTCGCGGTCATTCTCCTCGGATATGGTGGGGATAGAGCCGACAAGAAAGCCTCGTTTGTATGTATGTATGTATGTATGTATGTATGTATGTATGTATGTATGTACGAGCACTAAACACTACACACACACACTAAACGTAAAGTCAGAGAAAAAAAAAAGGTGGTGGTATTCTAAACCTAAAGAACTCACAATATCAACTTTAGTAACGAGTAAATTTAAATAAAAGTAAAAAAGGGGGTGTGTGTGTTGGCTGGCGCACACATAGAACTTCATAACAAGCGTGTGACATGGGGAAGGGGGGGAATGGGGGAGAGGGAGATGACGTGGAAGGAAAGAGAGAGAGAGAGAGAAAGAGAGAGAGGCGTGTGTAGAAATGGTATCTAAAGGGCGTGGGAAGAGCCATATTCTTATACTCTCTCCCACACACCCTCACAACACGACCCGCCGTCACCACACAGGGAAAAACAACCATGAAATAAATGCACATGTACTTTAACACTCACCACGTCCTTAGCTTGATGATGATGGTGGTGATGATGGTGGTGATGGTGGTGGTGGTGGTGGTGTGTGGTAGAGGCGGTGTGTGGTATACTGCCCACCTTATCTCCTCCCAGTTGCCGCCATTCCGTCCAAAGTTCCCTGCAAGGAATATTATTTAAAGCATCATTCTGGCGGAGAAAGTGAACCTATGAGAGCCTCCACCCTTCTCCCTCCCCGCTGGGCCGCTGACACCCCCGCAGCGCCAGGCACCGTGTGTGTGTGTGTGTGTGTGTGTGTGTGTGTGTGTGTGTGTGTGTGTGTGTGTGTGTGTGTGTGTGTGTGTGTGTGTACCATCCTATACACCTTGACCACCACCACTGCTGCTGCTGCTGCTCCGTTGGTACAAACAAAACACGCACACACACGTTCCCGCCCAACCTACAGTTTACAAAGTCTCCCCCGTAGCCCCGAGAGAGACTTTAGTCAACAAACAGACAAACAAACAAAACTTTATTACCATCATCGAAATTCACCGGAAACTTCTTCATAAAACCACCACAGTACTTTAACACCACCACCACCACCACCACCACCGCCGCCGCCGCCGCCATCCATATCAACTTTCACGACATCCGCTTAACGACGCCCACGACGAATTACCTCGAGGCGTCGTTAATTACTGGACCAGCTGGAAAGGCAGGGGGGCGGGGGGGCGTTAATTGGAGGATTATGCTAAGAGAGGGAGTCGCCTCTCATATTGTGGCAGCCATGAATATGCAAAGTTGAATCTTGCTCCTTGGGAGTAGAGGGAAGGAGGAGGAGGAGGAGGAGGAGGAGGAGGCGGAGGCGGAGGAGGAGGAAGAGGCGACGGTGGCTTAATAGTGGTGCAGTAAGGTGGGGGAGAGGGAAGGAAGGCGGTGAGAAGTAGTCTAACGCTGCCTCTATGGTGGTGGTGTTCTCGGCGTCCTTACAGTAACGAAATCAACACCTGACGATCATTAGCTAATTATCAACAATGTAATGGTTAGTATCAGCGATTCTTCACTTACTTCAACATTGGTGTACGTGTAGCAGCCTCAGCAGGAGTGTAGAGCCTTATTAGTGGACGTGGAAGTAAGATAGTCACTAACAGAGCTAATTGTTAGACACCTGCTTTCCGTCAAGGCATCAACACAAGTGAGTGACGGCCGCTTGGGGTCGCCACCTGCTGCCCAACAACGAGCGGTAAATTCAAACAAAAACTCAACATCTAATTTTCGAATCTACATTAATTTTCTTGGTCATATTGTTTCTTTAGTTATTATTGAATGTTGATACTCGTGGAAGGTCGCGTTTCTTACAAGAGTGTCAACAACAAGGATGTATCAATGACGTTGTAAGGTAAAGTAGTGCGTCTGACAGGCCAAGATCAAGAACAGAGCCTCTTACCGCTATAATAGTCACGTATGTATACATTCACAACCACAATCCTTATACAAGTCTTACACACAAACAATGCGTCAGTGGCACCCATTCATCCCCCCCCGCCCCACCATTACCACACGGGAGTAGGGAGAGACCAGTGTATGGAGCCTCGATGACTGTATTCGAGGAAGCACTTGGCTGGCGGTGAGGCTGCCAACAGAATTCCCGAGTCCAAACCGTGTTAAAATAATAGCCACAGAGGCACCAAAACACGCCGGAGGTTTAAACTGGCGCGGCAAGTCGACTCGGAATTAATATGGCAACTTGGCAAGCGTCCACGTCTTCACTTTCCTTGCAACCTTGACTGCACCGCTGCTGTCGATGCACCACTGCGATGATCATTGTCATTATCACTATCATTATTATTATTTTTATTATCAGTAGTAGTAGTAGTAGTAGTAGTAGTAGTAGTAGTATCGCCATCCTTGTAGTGACAGTGCCGTCGCCATTCCGTCTGCTCGCCTGCCTCCCCGACCCTCGCCTCAAACAGTGAAGGCCGCGACAATCTTTTAAATGGCCGGTCCTGCGGGCGAGCAAAACAAGGCATTAGCGTGGACTGGAGGGCGGCGAAGTTTTAGGAGCTCAAAATTCTTTAAAAACAAGGTCGGGTCTGGAAAAGCATTACCTCGCAGTCCAAGAGTTCCAATTTGCCTGAAAAGACCAGCCAGACATTTCCAGAATATCGCTGTTTGCCCGGCCAGGCCCAATAGGTGGAAAATCGTAAAATAAATTCTGGGTATTTTTCTCCTGAAGGAAAACAATTTTGTTTGTCCAACCCAAGTGGTCAGTGGCGGAGTTGCCAAAGGTCGCCAGCCACATCCATTCCCACCAGAACTCTCTATTTACTCTTAACATGTATTTCTTTGTTTTCAAGTTGTAGTTTTATTCTCCTTAGTTCTGCGAGTAAGTTGAGGCGATGACTTGGTGACACTGAGCCGCTGCGGGAGGGCTGAAGACTGCCATAGGGTGCAGCGAGGCTCTAGAAGGCAATATTAAGGGGAAATAAATGCCTTATACCGCCGGGCGATGCATGGTTCCCCTCCCTCCTGTCCGTTCCAATTCCCCTGTCCATTCGTCACCCTGGACTGGGGGGGGGAGGGGGCAAGGAAGGCGCCGGACAGCAGCCCTCCTCCCTCCCTTCCTCTCTCCTGCCTCTCTTCCTCTTGTTCATCAATTCCTTTTCGCCCTTCCCGAGGTATTACATTATTACTCTTAAATACTGGAGGGGGCGGCGGAGGCGGAGGCTTGTAGGAGGGACTTAGCGAGTCTTCCTTATTGACACTTGTACTTTGAATCTCTCCTCTTGTTCCCGGTGACTCCACGCCCCTCCGTCCGCCTCCTGCCGTCCCATCCCTCCACTTCTCCCTCCTGCTTCTCCTCACCCACGCCTCGCCCGTGCACCCTCGTTCCTCCCTCACCGCCTCCTGCCTCACTTCAGCCCGACACTCCATCCTTTGTTTTGTTACAGCACGAAAACCCAGCCAGCGCACGAAGGCATGTCTATAGCCCACCTCTTCCCTGCCTTCCTTCCTTTCTTCCTTCCTTGTTTTTCTTATCTCTATCTGTTCGTCCTTTCCTTCTCTTCTTCTCCTCCTCCTCCTCCTCGTCTCTTCCTCCCTCCGTGTCAGTTCCTTACAGGGTGTGGTATATAGCCTCTCCGACACTCCACCTCGTTCCTCAGTTGGGTGTTTGTGTCACAATTTTATGTGCCGCAAGAACCTCTGCTTCTTTTTACTCCGACAAGACAGTTTTCCACCGGCTCCATTGTTTATTGCTGGACACACACACACACACACACACACACACACACACACACACGCACACACACACACACACACACACACACACACACACACACACACATTATATATTACAATTATTATGATTGTGAGTTAACTTTCGAGACAATTATAGTCTTTTACAAAGGAAAAAAAAATTACAGAAAAAAATAATTGAGAAATGGATTAATGATGGTAAGAAATATATTAAAACACGACACATTTTGGGACGCACAAAATAACAGTTTGTCACTGATTAAAAGGCGATTCAATAATTGTCACTTACTACTTTAACAATCTTTATCTTATCCACGCAGTAATCAACCATCAAAATATCATTGTCTTCTATAGAATTCGCTGGAAAGTCTTTACGTATTGAGCTATATAATAACTGGATACAAAATTGTGGAGATTTAGTAAGATATTTTAGTGCGTGTGTTGCCATCCATCCATCCACCTTACATATCCAAGTTTTCGTGACACTCATTCACGCGGTACAAGTAAACTGGTTCAACATTAGACTCTTAATATCGCCTGTGAACCCACGATAATGTGATGTAGGCGGAAAGCGTAGTCCATGTGAGGTGAACCGCTGATTGTGAAGCTTCAAAGGGTTCATGTAGTGTGTTGGTGCGTCAGTTTGAACCTCTCATCACATACAGAAGACGAGACGCACTAACTGGTAGGCATAAATAGGACTTGACTGTATGATAGGTCCAAATGATGCGTAATGATATGACTCTATTTGATCAACATTACTATCACCGTTTCTACCACTACTGCTGCTACTACTACTACTACCACTACTACTACTACTACTACTACTACTACTACTACTACTACTACTACGAAGTCCTTTACTTATGCCCTCTGTTTACCTAACCTCATTAAACTTTTTTAGTTCTCTCTCTCTCTCTCTCTCTCTCTCTCTCTCTCTCTCTCTCTCTCTCTCTCTCTCTCTCTCTCTCTCTCTCTCTCTCTCTCTCTCTCTCCTCCCTGCCCCCTCCCCCCCTGCTCTCCACTAATGAAAACACAAATCCTCGGCTCATTATGACGAGAAGAATCTAATACTGCTAATGAATCTAATTTTCCAAAAATCGCCCCGAAACTTTGCACCCTCTACCCTCCCCTTCCTCCCCCCTCCCTCCCTTGCCTTTCCCTCCCCCCATCCCAACCCCCCGGCAGCCAGGTTATCAGACGAGAATTAAAATTTATGCAAATGAAACCCCAGACGCCCGCGGAGTCTTGAGTAATTCGGCCCCAAAACCTTTATGTTCTTGGGTTGAGTTGTGGATTCACGTCTCGTCCCTTGTTTCCCTTTCATCCTTCCCCTCTCTTTTCTTCTTCCCCTCTTCCTTATTTTTTTGTTTTATTTATCTTATGCTAGCTAGCGGTGTGTGTGTGTGTGTGTGTGTGTGTGTGTGTGTGTGTGTGTGTGTGTGTGTGTGTGTGTGTGTGTGTGTGTGTGTGTGTGTAGTGACGCACATTTCTACTCATCCTTACATCCTACCCTCACCTCGTCTTCCTTTCGTGTTATGTCAAGAGAAAACGATAAATATCAATAATTATCAAAACATACACACGTAAAACAAAAAAACGTGAATGACCAATGAGAAGCAGCATCCAGTTGACTATTTCACTTCTAGGCATCTGTCACACCTCCACCCACACACACACACACACACACACACACACACACACACACACACACACACCACACCACACACACACTAACCAGAACCTCCACCTTGACAAGCACATCCCATTGTATCTCCATCCACCTCCATCCTACCTACTGTCCATCACCCATTACCCATCCAGACCCAACCCTTCCCTCCCCTTCCCCATCCTTGCCCACCATCACCCTCCTCATCCTTGCTGGTACAGACCGTCAATCCACCCTGCCAACCCCAACACACTGACCCCGCCGCCGTTCACCTCAGAAAGAATTGAGGTTCGCTAGAAGGTAATTTGCAGGATATGAAACTCGCCGATGCAGACAATGTGGAACTGAGGCACGAGGACAGAATTTTGAGGAAGTGAAAATAGATAACGTTGCACATGTGTGGCGTGAGGATGTGAGTGGGTGTGGGTGGGTGGGTGTGGGTGGGGTGTAGGTGTGGGTGTAGATGTGGGTGTGGGTGTGGGTGTGGGTGTGGGTGTGGGTTGGATGTGGTTATGCGTGGGTTCGGTGTGGGGCAGAGTTTGGTTCAGAGTGTTAGTGTTCAAGGCTTTACTTTTGCTCGTCTTGTAGTTTGTTCTGAGTGGTATCTGGGGAGCTGGTGTGTGTGTGTGTGTGTGTGTGTGTGTGTGTGTGTGTGTGTGTGTGTGTGTGTGTGTGTGTGTGTGTGTTTGTGTGTGTGTG
>JAXIVD010010459.1:10000-13325 GCA_036785275.1 Cancer borealis
ACACACACACACACACACACACACACACACACACACACACACACACACACACACACACACACACACACACACACACACACACACACACACACACACACACACACACACACACACACACACACACACACACACACACACACACACACACACACACACACACACACACACACACACACACACACACACACACACACACACACACACACACACACACACACACACACACACACACACACACACACACACACACACACACACACACACACACACACACACACACACACACACACACACACACACACACACACACACACACACACACACACACACACACACACACACACACACACACACACACACACACACACACACACACACACACACACACACACACACACACACACACACACACACACACACACACACACACACACACACACACACACACACACACACACACACACACACACACACACACACACACACACACACACACACACACACACACACACACACACACTATTCCCTGAAACCACTTCGCGAGACCACACTGCCATACTTTATTAAGTCGCAGCAATCATATTAAACCGGAAATAGTTGCATGCAGTACAGCACGTCATACCTGCCATACATCACTGCACACGATCATTTGCAGCACAGGCAGAACAGCATCAGTATTCCGTCCGCGACATAAATTGCGCAGTGGTAATTGGCCACCCAGCCCACGCAGTGTGATGGCAGTGAGGGTGAAGTAAGCAAGGAAGGAAGAATGATGACGAGAGAAAAGTGAAATGCACGCACTCCAGGTAAAGGAGCCGTCTTCTGGAACCGTATGGTCGTTTAGCTTTGTCATAACCATCATTGCCATTGCCATGACTCACACGATCTGCGCTTCAAAATGCCCTTTTCTTTGTCATTCTGGAGTTATCATTTGATCGGCCCTTCAACAGCCGCTGAGCCTGTTTCCTTCGAAGAAGCTGTAAGTTCGCCTTGAGACTGTCTGTAAGAAGCAGTGGTGCCCTTGAAGTCACGTAGTGTCCCCGTGCTTGCCTCACATCCGTGCGTGCTCCTGTTTCAACGTCCTCCAACCTCCCCGACCTCTATCCTTCTCCACCTCCTGCCTCCTCAATATTAGAATGCAGGAAAACGAAGTTAGCTAGACTGTTGCTTAATAGTGGTCGCTTCCTGAACATGATTTGGGCCAACATAAACACAAGATGGTCTAACCCGTCTTGGCTCTCGTTAGTGTGCGAAACCTTGGTGTGGGGTAATATGCTTTGTGTTTTGTTTTTGAAAATGTTATGTATATGTGTTTTTTTTATTGAAGGTTATGTGTTAACGCCACCTGTTTCTTTGATTTCAGATACTTCCCATCAACGTCTGGTGAGTGTTGGCATCAGCTTGTATATTCTTTCCCATTACGTCAATTGTCTTTTTTTCTTCACATCAGCTTGTATATTCTTTCCCATTACGTCAATTGTCTTTTTTTCTTCATAGCCTTTCCAAGAAAACTTTAATCTCTCATGATGCTGTCGCTGCTCTTCCTTATTTCCTGATATTGAAGTACCGGGAAGGGAGAGGGAGCGAAGCTGCATCTGCTGCTGTAAGTCTATCTGGTCTAGAGTGGTCAAGTGAGGGCCGAGACTTGGATGCCGAGGCGATGCTGAATATACACTTACAGATTGAGAGGGAGAGAGGGAGGGATACTTGATGCGGGAAACTCCCTTTACTATTTTTATCTCAAGACAATTAAGACGACCTAGAACTAAATAAGAATACAATGAAAGAAGAAAAAACAATATTTATGCCACTCCTGCGCATCTTCAATGAAAACCTTTTACAGTACTGGACACTTGATGTGTTTATTTTTTTATTGTAAAATTATACGATTATATTTTTTTGTAATTGTTGGTCACACACACACACACACACACACACACACACACACACACACACACACACACACACACACACACACACACACACACACACACACATCAATTATTTAATAGCACCGATGTCAGTTGACCTTTTACAGCAGCAGTAACGCGGTGCACTCCACATTAGGTCAGTAGAGGACGAGCGCGAGGTCATGCAGGAGTCAAGCGTTGCTACAAACACGTTGGAGATGATACTACAGAACACGTAGCTGTTAACTCTGCCTCGGGCCAGAATATGAGTTTACCTTCAACCTAAGTGCTTTTTTCTTGCTCTCTCTTACTCTCTGAATAGAATTGGTATGTAGCGATGCGATAGGACAGGGTTGGCGTGCATATCACATAAAAAAATATATGTAAATATAGATTTATTTGCACCACATAGCACGTAATTGTTGATCACGGGTACTTTCAGTCAGTGCTTTTAGGGTGATAATATAGAGCCAGGTGATAACAGAAGGGTTGAGTGTCGCATCGAAAACTTATAAAGTGTCGTTGATTTACAAAACACGTAACTCACGATCCGAACTTAGCTAATGAATGCATTTTCGGTTGGCCTCCAGATTGAAAGTATGCACCGTGGCCGCATAGACTTCAATTAACAGTCATGAAATAAATAGTTACAATACAGTTTTGCGGAAGGCCACGTCAAACTTTTTTTTTAATTCTTATTTATTTCTATTTTTATTTGTCTATGATAAAGGCCACTAGGTTTACCAGCTCAACAAAATTATGATAGAAAGGTCAGTAGTTAAGCTGTAGAGCACCATAGCTCGAGTTTTCAAGCTGTTCTTGCTTGTGAAACCAATGACATGTGAGTTGTGAGGAATTCTTGACAAGCGACGTGGAGAGAAGAGAGAGAAAGAAAGAAAGAAAGAGAGAGAGAGAGAGAGAGAGAGAGAGAGAGAGAGAGAGAGAGAGAGAGAGAGAGAGAGAGAGAGAGAGAGAGAGAGAGAGAGAGAAAGAAAGAAAGAGAAAGAGAAAGAGAAAGAGAAAGAGAAAGAGAAAGAGAGAGAGAGAGAGAGAGAGAGAGAAGCAGGTAGTAACGAACGGTATAAAGTCAGAACACGTATAGAAGGAGCCCAGCAGAGAATCCACTATTGAACACAAAACTGTCGCAGAATAACCAATCAAGATGACAAGTGGCCGTCTGTGTAATTATTAAAATATCTACTAATTATCTTCATGTTTACCTTTAATGGAGAACACGTGGCTTATCAGCGTTACTCGTGCAGTGTTCTTATCAACACTTGACAGCACTTGATGCCTTACTGCCCCCTTATCACTGCCCCGATAACGTGCTGTATCAACCCGACCAGCATCTTATTGTAGGGTCTCGCGTCACACATATTCCTTGCCGGTGCCTCCCTGGTGCCTGCTGATGCAAC
>JAXIVD010010460.1:5000-13325 GCA_036785275.1 Cancer borealis
TTTGAGAGAGAGAGAAAGAAAAAGAGAGAGAGAAAAAAAAAAAGAGAGGGAGAGAGAGAGGGAGATAGTAATAATAATAATAATACTTTTTTTCTATTATCCTTATTCTCCTTTATCACCTTTTTCCCCATCCACCTCCTTTGCTTATTATATTAAATCATTATTCCATTTTCTTCTCCATCTTATAAGTTAATTTTTAAAAAGAAATATATATAAGAAAAAATAAGGTTTAAAAGTAAAAAAAAAAATATATAGATATACATGATTTTATTCTCAAAAATACTGTACAATGTATATATAGTAGTTGTAGTAGTAGTAGTAGTAGTAGTAGCAGTAGTAGTAGTAGTAGTAGTAGTAGTAGTAGTAGTAGTAGTAGTAGTAGTAGGAGTAGTAGTAGTAGTAATGAACAAATTATATATACAAAAATACAATCATACACTAACAGACAGACAAATTTATACATTAACCAAGAGACGAAGACGGAAAAAAAAATACATTATACATTGAAGAAAAAAAATCATACATTATAGAAAACTATGAAAAAAATAAATGATACATTATATACAACCATAAATGCATAAAAATACAATACAATACAAACACCAAACATTGTATTAAAATCACTGTATTGTATTTTCCTCTATTATGTATTGTATTATAGGCACTGTATTGTATTTTCCTGTAGTTTTTATTGTATTTTAGGTAATTTTTAAGCCACTCAATTTAACGTTTTTTTTTTTTTTTTTTTTTTTTTTTTCCCCGAAAAGTTTATATATTTTTGAATTTACACAATTTTTTTTATTTTTTTTAATTATTTTTCAAAGATTAAGTCAATAAAATGTACAATTAGTTATATAAATAAAATCGTTACATATTTACATAGGTAGAAATGAGATATAGACACAAATAAAAATAAAATTACCGATGAAATATATATATAATCAAAAAAATTAATTAATATATATAATAGTTATTGATGAAATAATTATATATTTATAAAGAAAATGTAACGTTAGTGATATGTTTTCTTTTCATGGTTGTCATTTTTAAAAACCCGGAAGAAAACGGGATACGAGCTTTGCATAGAAAACGAAATATTATTATAAATTATTAATGATGGTTATTATGATTATTAATTAATTGAATATATAAAAAAAAATCACAAACTTAACATTTATTAACATCAATGCTTGAATAAATTAATATATATAATTATTGTCCTGCATTTTCCTTTCTTTTCACACTTAAAATTAATATATATACAAAAAAGTATGACACAAATATTATTTATGACACATTTTTCACGAATTTTCTATATATTTTATTTTTTTTCATATTATTTTCTTAAAGGAACGAAATTTAAAGGAATAAATAGCCTTCAGTAAATATATAAAGTAATGTAGATTCACTTATTTATTTATTTTTTTTAATAATTCGTGTTTATATATTTTTTTTATATTTTATTAACTCAGAGTCGTATTGATATATTTTTATTTGGTTGTTTCTAAATTTAATATAGGTAACTAATTTTTTTTTCTTCATTATTTTTCATTCTTTTTTTTTTTTTCATTTGTTAGTATTTGGTTCAATACTGTAAGGCACACACTATATTTTCTATACATATAAAAAAAAATATTATAAAAATGTATATAATTTCCTTGTTCTTACGTATCAAATATAGTAATTTTTTTTCTTCTCTTTAAATGGTTTTCATAAAATATAACTTTTCTTTCTGATACAAAAATATTTTCTTATTTCCATTCACGGAAGATCAGGTTTAATTTTTTTTTTCCCCCTATAAAATTTTCCTCATTTTTTTCCTCTTTAAAAATTTCCTCAATCACAATTTTCCTCACTCAAAAAATGTTTCTCTTGACTCAGAAAAACACAACACAAATTCATTATTTTCCAAAACAAACACAAACACACTATTTCAACATCCCATTACCAAAATAAGAAGGGAAAAAAAAAAAACACACACACACAAACACAAAAAAATGAGGGAAAACTAATATAAATCTTCAATCCTCCCCCTCACCAAATTTCCATCCCACAGCCTCTGCTTCTAACACATCAAAAATCTCATATTTATCTAACGGCAAACCTTCCTTCTGATTCTCTCTTAACGCATTATCAACAGTATATATTGCCTCATAAATAACACTCCTCAGTTCTTCAGTAAACGGATCAAAATTCAGCTCAAAATTCCTTTTTGGTTTCCTCTTAAAAAGTCCATCAAGATTCTTACCTAAACACACTAGCCGCGCGTTATCTTCCGGGAGGTTCAGAAAGTTAAGGATTCGTCTCATCTCCCGCACTGGGTCGCCGCGGACGTTTTCGTAGTGCGTTATGTAGACGTCAGAAGGCTTGGTGAGTCTTAGCCAGTCCTCGTAGAAATCACGCCATAGTTTCACCTTGAGACGGACGAATTCTGACCAACCTGTGTGTGTGTTAGGTTAAGTTAGGTTAGATTTAGTTAGGTTTGGTTTGGTTTGGTTTGGTAAAGTTAAATAATCTCTGTTTGTAAAGTAATTGTGTTTTAAAAAGTGGTGTATTTAAGTGTTGGGTTATATTCTATCTCTGTTTCTCTCTCTTAATAATGTTTTAGAAAGCAATTTAAGTGCATTTAAGAAATCTAATTATTTATTTTATATAGATGTATGTGTCTCTCTCTCAATATTTATTTTCTAAGACTAATATTATATCTCTATTTCTCTCTTTCTCAAATAATTATCTTCTAAAATTAATATATAAACACACACACACGCACACACACAACTGTCCCTCCCACAGATACACATAGACACCCCCCCCACCCACCCACACACACACTCACCTTGCCCGACAAAATGAGTCTTCGGAGCGAACCCAGTGTGTCCTCCCACATCAAGGTGTCGGTGTGAGATGAGCGCCTTGAAAGGATTCCGAACCACTACCACGCCTCTATACCCAAGCTCACGCAGGTGGTTGTGTTGAGCCTGGAACGAGGGGAAGGGTGAGGGGAAAGTTATGGGGGGAAGGGTAGGTATAGGGGTGAGGGGGAGTGAGGGGAATTTGGTTAAGAAAAGTGATGAGAAATTTGTTAGGTGGTAAGAGGAAAGGGTTTAGATGAAGGGAAGTGAAGGGAATTTTGTTAGGAAAAGTAAGGAAGTGAGGGGCAGGGTATGGGGGTGAAGGGAAGTGTGAAGGGAAGTGAGAGGTGAGGGGAAGTGAGGAAAAGATGTGTGAGTGAAGGGAAGTGAGGGGAAATTTTGTTAGGGAAGTGAGGGGAACGGTATTAGGGAAGTGATGGGAACGTTTTTGGGGTGAGAGGAAGGGGTAAGGAAGATTTTGGGGTGAAGAGAAGAGAGAAAATAGTTAGGTTACATTAGGTTAAGTTAGGTTACATTAGGTTAAGTTAGGTTACATTAGATTAAGTTAAGGTTACATTAGGTTAAGTTAAGGTTACATTAGGTTAAGTTAAGGTTACATTAGATTAAGTTAAGGTTACATTAGGTTAAGTTAAAGTTACATTAGGTTAAGTTAGGTTACATTAGGTTAAGTTAAGTTAAGTTACGTTACCTTCTGCGTCCTGTCCTGTATCGTCATGGCGTCTCCTGTAGTATAGCCGTGACTCTTCTGTAAAATAGTCATGCCAGAGTCTTGAACCAATCCCTCACCGTACATACCTGGGGGGGAGGAGAGGTACGTGAGAGAGAGAGAGAAAGGGAGGGAGGGAGGGCAAGTAAGACAGAGAGAGAGAGAGGGAGGGAGAGAGAGAGTTACGTGTGAGAGAGAGAAAGAGAAGGAAGGATACGTCATACAGAAAGAAAATTTGGTAAGGTTTATCTATCTATGTTTTTTTTTAAGTAATTGTGTTTAAAAAATGATATATTTAAGTGTATTTAAGTGTTAATTATATATTCTATCTCTATCCCCCAGGGTGTGTGTGTGTGTGCGTGTGTGTTAACCGTATCCGGCCGGCCCTGACTCCCTATCCGAATCGTCCTGGTACCTAGAGTGAGTGTTAATTATTTATTGTTATTTTTACTTATTAAGGTATTATTTTACACCTTGACCTGCATGTTGTATAGATTTTTATGGTTATGTAGTTTGACATTACCTGATGCATTCTGAGATAATGTTCTTAGTTTGTGAGATATTCAATGTATTTTTATATTTTTATCAGGAATAAGATCAAGTTTGAACCAGATTATTATTATTATTGATCTATTTAGGTTAAGGTTTTGGTTTGATTTATGTTTCGTTATGTTATGTTAATTTAAAAGATACTGAATATTATCGATGACTTAAAAATCGTGGGTTGGTTGGGCGAGGTGCAGACGCTATATCAAAATGGATCAAAATCAGTCAAAATGGTTCAAAATCAGTCAAAATTAATCAAAATCAATATATAAAAAAGTGAGTTATTTATATTCAAGTGCATTTTGGTGTTGATATTAAAAATTTTACCTTTACTTATATTAACATTATTTATTTATTTA
The DNA here is from genome assembly GCA_036785275.1 of Cancer borealis. Classification (NCBI taxonomy): domain Eukaryota; kingdom Metazoa; phylum Arthropoda; class Malacostraca; order Decapoda; family Cancridae; genus Cancer; species Cancer borealis. The sequence continues at coordinate 9,485 of JAXIVD010010460.1, forward strand.
TTTTTTTTAATGAGTTGAAAAGGTAGACTTATTATAATTACCTTTGTTCATTAGGGAAGTGTCAGCATACATTGACCCCGTGAAGAGACCCGTGGCGCCCTCTATTAAATACCTGGGGGGGGAGAGAGAGAGAGAGAGAGAGAGAGAGAGAGAGAGAGAGAGAGAGAGAGAGAGAGAGATAGAGAGAGAGAGAGAGAGAGAGAGAGAGAGAGAGAGAGAGAGAGAGAGAGAGAGAGAGAGAGAGAGAGAGAAAGTTAGATAAAAAAAAAAGGTTAAAGAAATATAAATGAAAAGATAAAAATGGAAAAAGATAAATAAAGTAAAAAAGAGATAAAAAAAAAAGAGAAAAAAAAGAGAGAAAGAAGAAAAAAAATAAAAGAAAGTTAGTCATTTATTCTTATAGCAATAAATATAATACAATTCCAACTATTATTACTCTCTCTCTCTCTCTCTCTCTCTCTCACCTGATCCACGTGTTGCCGGAGGAGGGGAAGGAGGCCAGGCCGCCTTGGGGGAGGGTGTTGGGGGGGGAGAAGGTAATACTGAAACTCTCACAGCCTCGACTCTTCACCCAAGGGAAATGTGTCCTGTTGGGAAGACGGAGAGAAGCTGATGATGATGATGATGATGATTGTTGGTGGTGGTGGGTTTTTTTTTTTAAGTTAATTTCATTTTTTATTTTTTTATTTTATTTATTTTTATTATATTTATAGATCATATATTTATTTTTTTAAAGTTAATTTTATTATTTTATTTTATTTGTTTTTATTTTGTTTATATCTAGATCATATATATATATTTTTTAAAGTTAATTTTATATTTTTATTTATTTATTTGTTTATTATACACAACCCAACCCAACCCAACCACACCACACCACACCACACCACACCCCACCCCACACCACACCACCCCAACCCACCCTAACCCAACCCAACACTTACAAATTATAATACAACTGGTACTGCTGGGGCCACTGTTCTAAAGGCGTCTTCCTTAGTAGTGCAGGGAAGCGTACGGTCCTGTTAGCTGTGGAGACGATCTGTTCGCCGCCTCCCCGCCGTGGAATTACCTGACGACGCGCACGTAGATGGGTAAGGTAGACGCGATCCTGGGCCATGCGTGCCTGGGGGAGGGAAGGTTAGGTTAGGTTACAGAGGGATAATAAAGGAGAATAAGGGGGTCAGGTTAGGTTAGGTGACGAATTAGAATAGAGGATTTTTTTTTTTTTTTTCTCGTTTTATTTATTTATTTATTAATTTTTTTTTTTTTTTATTTATTTATTTATTTATTTTGGTGGGGAAGACAATATTTTTTTTTTATATAAAGTTTTTCAGTTTACTTTTTCATTATTTATTTCGATTTTTTATTTTATTTATTTATTTATTTTTTTTTTTTTACTTTTTTCAATGGGCGTTTTTGTTTATTTTTGGTGTCCGTTTTTGGTATAGGAATTCTTTTTTGGGGGGAGGGGGAGTTATTTTTTTTTTTTTTTCTTGTTTCTGTTAAGAGAGGAAAAGGAAGGATATGATTTTTATTTTCATTTTACTTATATATGATTTTTATTTTATTTTTTGTTTTTTTCTTCACATATATATAAGTATCATTTTCTTAGCTTCCTTTTCCTCTTTCTTTTCCTTTCAATCCTTTCCTTCCTTCATTAATAAAAAGAAACACAAATCAATAATAATAATAACATGTGTATATACAACTATAACTATAAACATACATTAACAAATCATTATAATTACACGTATATCTATATTATAATTAATGAATCTCAGGTGTTAATTGGTTAGTGGTAATGATATGCAGGTGATGATTATATATATACAGGTGTGAATATTTACAGGTAAAGGCCGGTTATTTACACAAGATTAGATTAATTTGCATTCCATTCCTTATTAATTGATATATTTATTAGGTAAAAGTCGTATAATTTATCATGCCATTTTTTTTTTTAATGTATAATTATCGTTTAAATAACTAATGCTAGATTGGATATTGAAGATAAATAATGACCTTTTTTTTAATGATAATAATAATACCTTACACTATTCTAATCCACACACACACACACTCACACACACACACACACACACACACACACACACACACACACATACATACACTAATAACTTAACTTAACCCTCTCTTCTAACTAACTAAACAACCAATTTAAAACCACCTTACACACACACACACACACACACACACACACACACACACACACACACACACACACACACACACACTTACCTTCGCTAGTCTCTCTTCCATTTTCTTTCTTTCCAACGGAGTCAAATCTTGCACCAACTTCTTCTGTTTCTCTGTTAATTTATATCCATGCTGGAGAGCGTGGTAGGCTGCCTCTTGAGCTCTCTCCTTCTCCGCCTTGACTCGAGGGATATCTACGTCAGTCACCCTTAGCTGTGGCTGTGTGGCTACGGGCTGTGGTGTGTGGACGGTGTATGGATCCGTTTTAATGGTGTTTAAAATTGGTTTGTTTTGTTTTTTTCAGTATGTGATTATGGGTGTTTTTTTTCTACTACTACTACTATTACTACTACTACTACTACTACTACTACTACTACTACTACTACTACTATTACTACAACTACTACAACTACTACTACTACTACTACTATTACTACTACTACTACTACTACTACTACTACTACTACTACTACTTAAATATAATGATAATGCATCGTAAGTCATTCTCATATATACATTTATCATGCAAGACTTAGCAAACTTTGTTAATAACTTGCAAACGGATTTAAATTAGTGTTTTTTTTTTAATTATTATTATTATTATTATTATTATTATTATTATTATTATTATTTATTTATTTGCTAAGATGATTTTGAAATGCATTCGTTTTAAGAGAGTTACTAAATTAATAGTCTATTTATATTAATATTTATTTTTTTTATTTATTATTATAGATTTTTAAGAGTTACTAAATCTATACTTTGTTTATATTTAATTATTTTTCATTTTGTTATTATAATTTATTGGTTAAATGAAAGAAGTAAATATATATATAAAAAAAATAATTAATTAACTAGTATATCAATAGGATAAAAATATATAATCAATTAATTTTCGAATATTTTAAAACCTCGATTAGTTAATTTATATAAAAAAATAATTCATTTTAAACAAACCTAAAACTGAATGCATTAGTAAAAATAAAAAAATAATAAAAAAGAGAGAAGGAAGGAAGGAAAGAGAGAATGAGATAGAGAGAATAAAAACAATAATAATAATAATAAAAATAACAATAATAAAAATAATAATAATAATAAAATCAAACTAACGTCCATACCTTTGAAAACACCTTTCCTTGGTCACGTGGTATGGCTATGGTGGGCTGTGATTGGTCCTTGAGGGTGGCTGTGGATTGGCTACTCACAGAAACACGTGACGTCACCAGTCCACGCTGAGAAAAAAAAAAAAATAATCCAATTTTTACCTCTACACACCTCTACCTCGGTATACGAATTAAATTTTACCTGAATATACGATCACACAGCTTTACCTCGGTTTACGAACTTAATTATACCTCAATTTACGATTACACAAAGAAAAAAGAGGAAAAAACGTTAAAAAAATCTCATATATTTAGTTTTTTACATCTTTACCTCGGCATACAAACTTAACCTTATCCTAATATACGGTTTCTTTATAATTTCTACCTCACTTTACACCTCTACCTCGCTATACGAACAAAATCTAACCTTAACATACAATCACACACCTAAAAAAAATACACTGACGTAAAAAAAAACACATAAAAACCACACATATCAACCTCTATACACATCTACCTCG
>JAXIVD010010461.1:0-13316 GCA_036785275.1 Cancer borealis
CTCACCAATGCAGCAACATGACAAAAACTTATGGTGCGAAACGAGTCGGAAGAGAAAAGTAGACGACGACGAGAATAGAAATTAGGAAAGTGGTTATGGAGACAGGTGCAGCTCAATAAAAGTTTATGAGCAACGATAAAGAAAAAAAAAAGCAGCAAAGGGAGTTGAAATGAAAGATAAGTAAACTCTGACATACATATTTATAAATAATTATATTCCAAAGTTAATTGCTAATCATAATTACCCAGTCATCCTTCTATTGGTCTTATTTTTTTTAATACACAAAGATTATGTAGTAAAATAGATAAAGTGATTACATGACATGCTATAGTCCTATGTGAGGAAAGACTGATAAAAGGATGATGATAGAAATGCATCACCATTGCTAATTCTCGTACGAAAATGTGTTCCTTGTTAAGTAGAATTTTTTTTTTTTTTGTATTTTCACGACTTTTATATGTCACACACATATATATACACACACGCACCCGCACACACACACACACACACACACACACACACACACACACACACACACACACACACACACACACACTCACACACACTCACACACACACACACACACACACACACACACACACACACACACACACACACACACACACACACACACACACACACACACACACACACACACACACACACACACACACACGCACACAGCTCATCCTAACTTGAGCGTCCCTCTTCCAGCATCCCGCTTCCCGGCTTTCGCTCCTTCCCTCCAACACTGACAAGAACCGCATTGTTCACTCCATTAATCACGCCTGTCTGGGATAATATAATTAAAACTTCGTAATGAATTCCACTTGCCCGTAATTGGATTGTAAATTTTTCGAGGGCAGTATAATGAAAGTCAGGAACAATAAGTTGGACAAGCAGTGACTTTTCTCTCGTACTCTGACACTAACATCAAAGACTAATTACCAGACGCCAAAGTTCTGTCAGAGGACGTCGAGCAAAATAATATAATTAGCGAAAATTGCGAACAGGTAAGAGGGGGAGAAGACTGGAGTGTGAGGCAGAGTGGGCTATGAAGGATGGCGGACAAAGAGAGAGAGAGAAAGAAAGAGAGCGAGAGTAGGAAAGACAGAGCCTGAGCTACTGCAGTGGTGGATGAGGAAAAGATGTGGCTAAATGTATTCTAAAAAGGTTTGTTTCTACTACACGAGTACTGCATTGACTCTGTATGTGTGTGTGTGTGTGTGTGTGTGTGTGTGTGTGTGTGTGTGTGTGTGTGTGTGTGTGTGTGTGTGTGTGTGTGTGTGTGTGTGTGTGTGTGTGTGTGTGTGTATGTGTGTGTGTGTGTGTGTGTGTGTGTGTGTGTGTGTGTGTGTGTGTGTGTGTGTGTGTGTGTGTGTGTGTGTGTGTGTGTGTGTGTGTGTGTGTGTGTGTGTGAGTGTGTGCTTGTGTGTGTGTGTGTGTGTGTGTGTGTGTGTGTGTGTGTGTGTGTGTGTGTGTGTGTGTGTGTGTGTGTGTGTGTGTGTGTGTGTGTGTGTGTGTGTGTGTGTGTGTGTGTGTGTGTGTGTGTGCGTGCGTACGTGCGTGCGTTCATGCGTCTGTGTTCAAAGCTCCTAGGACAGTCTTCCTCTGATGCCTTGAAGGTACTGTGTAAGCTAAGCACCTCTAAGACTTGCTCAGAACGTAACTACCTTTACTATTGTCAATGTGGGGCTGGAGAGAGACATTCCTGCTTGAAGAAATTACTAGTATTTCAATTATTCAATAATCAAGTGTTATTAATTAGATATTATTCTTCAATCATTTAATAATCATAATATAATGGTGGTAAAATGATACTATAGATTATTTTTATTAACCGAGCATGGTATTATTACAGTTTTGTTACCTAAGTTCACTTATATCGTCTTTAAACTACTCTGTTGTTCCACGTCCCTCATACCTCCTGCTCTACGCGGGCTATACAATTTTTACTAAAAATAATAAAACCAATCATATAGGTACAATATATGCAAACAGATATAAGAACAGCTTTGAGTCAGAGTTTTGAGTAATACGACAACCGTTTTATGGTATTGACGAGAGACATGGAGGCAGACGTCACTGGAAAAGAAAGGGAGAAAAAGGACTGAAAACAGAGAGGAAAATTAAAAATACAATGGAAGTGAAAACCATTTCGCACATGTCAAAAAAACTGAATTCGGATTTGTCAAGGGGAGAGGCATCTGTGGAAGTGAGGCAGAAAGACTTGGGAAAACTGTCATTGTAGGGCTTGTGTGTTGCCATTGTGTTGCGTCATCAGGTTGTGGGTATACTGCGTGTTATGGCATCTTTGTTGTATACTATGTGTTATTGCGTGTTAGTGATGTGTCAATGTGCTAAGTGGTAAAGGAGTGTTGTGTTCTAGCATGTATTGTGGAAAGTGTTGTAAGTTGAGTGTTGTTGAGTTACAGGTGGTGTATAGTACTACTTTGGGTGTGGTGATGGTGTGTGTGTGTGTGTGTGTGTGTGTGTGTGTGTGTGTGTGTGTGTGTGTGTGTGTGTGTGTGTGTGTGTGTGTGTGTGTGTGTGTGTGTGTGTGTGTGTGTGTGTGTGTGTGTGTGTGTGTGTGTGTGTGTGTGTGTGTGTGTGTGTGTGTGTGTGTGTGTGTGTGTGTGTGTGTGTGTGTGTGTGTGTGTGTGTGTGTGTGTGTGTGTGTGTGTGTGTGTGTGTGTGTGTGTGTGTGTCTGTATGTATGTGCGTGTGTGTGTGTGTGTGTGTGTGTGTGTGTGTGTGTGTGTGTGTGTGTGTGTGTAGGTGTACAAGTGAAGCAAAGAGGAGGAGGAGGAGGAAGAGGAGGAGGAGAGCAATGAGAATGAAGAGAATCTAGGGACTACCATCTAAGTTATCGTTAAGTCCTCCATATATAATCCTGAAAAAAAACATCAACATTTGTGCTCCAGAAGCCAAAATAAAACACTACTATGTATGTTCTCATTTACATCCCTTCTGTCTCGGCTTTACGAGGCTCGAGGCACCGGATGACAGACGCAAATATACAAAAGCGTATTAAGTCCTTTGAAGAGTTTCTACCTGTCCATCTGCCTGTCTAGTTTCCACATTTCATTCGTGTTTTCTGTCAAGGTGTGCGTTGTGCTCGGAATGATGGGCACTGGAAGACGACAGTAAGAGTAATAGAGAAGGGAAAGCAATGAATGTGAAGTAAAATGAGGAGGGAAGATTACCAAACCAAGGGAAGACACACGAGAAAGGTGATGTGATGGGGAGGGAGGAAGGAGAGCTAATGGGAGGGATGGGAAGGCAAGGCAATTATGGGGGTGAACGCTTTCTGAACTGTATTTCTTTATGTTTTAATAAGAGTAATTTTAACGTGCAGGAAATGGATGCTGCTTTGAGTCACGAGTGGAGTCTGGGAGGAAGAGAAGGAGTGGGAGGGAATGGATATGATAGGTAATAAAAAAGGCTGAAGAATAAAAATTAAGAAAAAAAATTTAAAAAAATTACTAATGACCGACAGGGAAGGAAGGAGGAAAGAGAAAAGAGAAAATGAAGGAGTAAAGAAAAAGAAATGGAGGGAGGATAAGAAAAACTTAAATAGGAAAAGCAAAATAAGTGCAAAATGGGAAAAGTGAGGCGAAAGAAGGACGCGAGTGCATGAAAGAGAACATAAAAGAAGACATAGTTGAAATAAAAATGAGGGAAGGGAAAATAAGTGATGATGAATGAGAGGAAGGATGGTTGAGAGAGGTGATTTATCTTTATAATACTCTCCTTTCGTAAGAGCTGCATGATTAATAAATAATATCATTAACGTAATCCTCCTCACCTTCCTCCTCCTCCTCTTCCTCCTGCTCCTCTTCTTTCTCTACTACATTATAATTTTACTTCTCAATTTCTCATTTACATTTTATTTTTGTTGTTATTCTCCTATTGCATCCCGCACCTCCTCCTCCTCATCATCATCATCATCATTACCATTAATATCATAGCATCAAATACGTTTTTCCACTATAACTATAAGTACAAACAAAAGCATTTATACATACGGACCACATATACATCTTTCTCTCATCCAATATAACTTGTCGTATACCTCCATCACTCATTGCCGGCAAGATGTACTGGCTGCAGGAGTGAAGTTGTATAGGAAACAGGACATGATTGTATGCGTATACTTTGCGACGTAATTGTTCGATGTTCCTGTAGAGTTTTCAAGACATATTATCGTGCTAAAGATATAAAGATGCTTTTACTACTGTAGTACCAATTACATAAAGACATTGATAATTAACCATTTGTATAAGTGTTGAAAAAAAATTGAAAAAACTTTGTATTGCATTTTAGCAATATATTCAAATACCTTAATTTCCCAGGTACACACTCTGAAAATACATATAACAAATGAGCTACTGAAAACCACTAATTACAACCATTAAACCTTGTAAATGCAGGTGAAGAGGAACCGGTTTGCAAAAAGACAGGTACAAATGCAAGAGCTTCCAGGTAGGTTAAAAAAAAAAAGGAACAAAGGTGGAATCTCTTCCCAGAAAAGGCGCTGACGTTTCACCCAGACAGACGCCACGGAAGCAATAGATTCTCATCAGCCGCCCCCCGCCGCCCTGAGCACAGGCTGACAACTGACACTTGTCTCTCTCGGAGGAGGAACGGAGATTGGAAAGGTTTGGAGTTTGAAGAATGGGGAAAGAGAAGTCTCAAAACACGAGGATGGGAGTGACGGGGGGGGGGGGGGGGGGAGAGAGAGAGAGAGAGAGAGAGAGAGAGAGAGAGAGAGAGAGAGAGAGAGAGAGAGAGAGAGAGAGAGAGAGAGAGAGAGAGAGAGAGAGAGAGAGAGAGAGAGAGAGAGAGAGAGAGAGAGTATGTGTGTGCGTGTGTGTATGCGTGTGTGAGAGAGAAAAGAAAGAGAAAGAGAAAGAGAAAGGGAACGAAAAAGAGAAAAAGAAAGAGATAGAGAAAATGAAAAAGGAAGAAAGAGAGAAAGGAAGACGGAGACAGAGAGACAGACATACATACATACAGACAAAAAGACTGAGAATGAACTGCAGGAAAGGAAGACGGAGACAGAGAAAGAAACAGAGACAGAGAGACAGACAGACACACATACATACACACACACACACACACTGAGAATGAACTGCAGAAGACAAAATGCCTTTTAAAGAAAGACTATCATGAAAGGTATAGCAGACTAGATGATAAATTTGAAGTTCACGATTGATAAGGAAGGGAAATAAATGACGCAAGGGACAGAGAGAGAGATAAAGGAAAATTACATGGAATAACACATTTTATAGATAAGAGAAAATGAAGAGACAAAAGACGTCACGTGGGACAGCTATGGAAGATTAGATCAAATAGGAAATGCACATGAATGAAATTGAAGCAAATCAAGATAAGAATTGGTGAAAGAGACTGAACAGATAATAGTGAATTTTATGGTTTCATGGATCCAGGAAATTATATTTTGGAAAGCTAAGCAATATACATGTGGAGGAGAAAAATAACGATAATAACATGGTAAAAAGTATGTTTGAGAGAGATATATACTGCAACGTCATAACTACCATCATTACCACTAATAACCATACCACAGTTCCTACCAACATTTTCACCACCATCACCACACCCACCACACTAGAACAATTAATTCGAATGTTGTCACCACTACCACCACCACAACCACAACAACCACCACCATTCAAGACCTAGTATGTTAGGAGTTAATATCCAGATTTTTTAGTTCATTAAATGGATACATAAAAACCACAACGGCGACCACAATACTTATACAAAGACTATAATTATATATGATTTAGGTTCTAGTGTGTGTATGCTGTCACCGTCTCTTTCATTCTGCCTTGCCATCTTTCTTTAATCATTTTCTTCATAGTTGTTATTTGTTTGGCACCATTCTCCTTTTCCTATCTCTCTTTCTCTCTCTCTCTTTCTCTCTCTTTCTCTCTCTCCCTCCCTAAGCCCTCCCGCCCTCCTCCTACTACTCCTGTGCTCAAGGAAGGTAATTGGGTTCGCAAGCTTCTGTGCAGGAAAACACGAACACAAAGGCCCATTATACCATCTACTTCAGCCACCATCACCCTCCAGGTCTTCTTCATATTCCTTCCTCCTATGTACGTACACCATTGCCACCACCACCACCCTCGTTGTCTTTCTCTTGTTCTTCCTCCTCTTTATTCACATATTCGGTTCTTCTTCCTTTTTTTATCCTTTACCACTTATGTTTCTTTATTACCAGCTTCTGTTCTCATTAGTTTGTGTTTCTCTGGCATATTTTTTCGTAGTGAATCAATACTGTTGGCTAATATGACACCTATTTACCCACCAATACAAGAAACACCAAATTTAAACACCTTTAGCACCACCATCATGCCTTCATCACCACTTTCTGACCATGAAAGCAAAATATTTAAACTTCCCACTAAAAATCAACACGCCTGAAGTCTTGACAGAAAAAAAAACGAGTGAAAAAAACCAGCATAGGGCTCAGGTAGGAAGGCGGCCAGGCACATCAGGTAATCAGTCTTGCTTCCGCGGTGCAAAAATTCACCTGAGCACGATTGGATTCGCCGTGGATTAGTCTCGAAACATTAACTCCGAAGCTCCAAGCGCTCCCTTGCGAGGCTCCGAAACCGGGAACGAGACACCGCCAGCTACATATATAAGACCTAAAACACCGTCCCGCCGTAATAGAAGGCACGATTTTCACTCTAATACCACTAAGGGCACTCGGCCATTACCCTGGAGGCCCCGACACAAGTAGTAGGATTCACTCCCCCCCCCAACTATTTCCTCCTACACCCTTCCTCTGAACTTCACTATCACAAACACCAACACCCTCAACACCATTACAAAGCCATCTCAACACCTACCCCCATCCCACACCCACACACGCACACACATATAGGAAAAAAAAAAAAATCATCACCCTCTTCAAGAAATGCACCAAAACCAATTCAGTTGACATGAAAAGAGGTAACGTTTCCCCTACACCGCTTGAGGATTCATTAAAAAAAGACAAACAATAGAAAAAATAATATCAACAAATTCAAACTAAACCATCGATGAACCAATGAATAGTTAAACCAATATTCCCACAAATAAATAAAACAACCTTCCTTGCAACGTCCTAAAACAGACTCAGGCCTCGGTAAAAGCAGCAGAAAACATCCAAACGTCCCTTTCACTCCCTTACAAACACCCTAGAACCCCTTAAGGCTTCTCCTAAGCTTCCAATACTGTCCCAATACTGCTCCGATAGCCGCCACCACCACCACCACCACCAGAACAGCCGGAGCACCAGTACTTAAAGTCGGCGTGTTGGGAGGAGAGTATGGGGAAGGGAGGCACGAAGGGAGGACGAGAGGGAGAAAGGGTAAGAGAGAGAGAGGGAGGGAGGAAGAGGCAAGGGAGAAGGGAGGCAAGCTTAGGAAGGTTAGATCCACCGTATTATTCCCGGGCCAAGTTAATTATTCTCGTGAGGGAGATAGAAAAAAAAATCCTTATGCGACTCAAGCCTTTGATGCTCGAGTGTTCAGGGGTTTTGCGTGTGTGTGTGTGTGTGTGTGTGTGTGTGTGTGTGTGTGTGTGTGTGTGTGTGTGTGTGTGTGTATGTGTGTGTGTGTGTGTGTGTGTGTGTGTGTGTGTGTGTGTGTGTGTGTGTGTGTGTGTGTGTGTGTGTGTGTGTGTGTGTGTGTGTGTGTGTGTGTGTGTGTGTGTGTGTGTGTGTGTGTGTGTGTGTGTGTGTGTGTGTGTGTGTGTGTGTGTGTGTGTGTGTGTGTGTGTGTGTGTTTCTTTGTATGGGTGAGTGTGTAGGAGAAAGAAAAAATAGAGAAAGAAAGAAAGAAAGAAGTGAGTAACCAATGGGTAGACTCATGACTTGCATTAACGTCACTAACTACATCAGAAGAGGAAGTTGTGATCGCATGTTCCTTCAGTTCTTATACCATAGTATACATTCTTATAGAGGTACACGCATTTTTGAGAACATATTCTGATTGGAAGGTACTGTGAACGTTGTCTTTCCATACAGTAACGCCATCCGCCAAAAGACTGCGGAGTAAACTACTTTACATTTTGAGACATAACTTTATTTATAAAAGTACATACATTTTGTGTGTTTATTTACGAATTAGTTGGTGCCACGTGAATATAATATTCTTTAATAACCTCAACATGTATAACGGAAACCAGGAGAATCTAGTGTCGCACACACGTCGACGAAACTCAGTCACATGTATATTTTCTCCTTGTGGAGCAAAATATTTGAACAATCAACCCACAATCCCAGAGTTAAGTTGCATTACAATCAAATCAGATGAGGCACCACGAAATTTTACTTTTACTCATTAAGAATCTCAGTGTGAAATATTTAAAACAAAGAAATTTTTTTTTTAAATTAAGATCTCGAAATCTCTTGAACTAACAAGCTGTTGACTTGAATGCCACACCACTCACTAGTCTCCTAACCTATAACATATCAACAACAACAAATTCTGCCTAGTAAAAATATATCTGCCCAATTATGAATACTTAATTACAATGGATCCTTTCAAACTCTTGTTGAATCCTGTCTTCGGTGGACAAGAACCTCAGCTTAAGCGTTATGTTACACAGTTGAGTCAAGCTAATGATGTTGACTCTTCCCGTTTTTAATAGCGTTTGATGTATGTATATTTTCAGATACTAAATTAAAATAGCTAAATAGTCAACAAAGGGTTTATTCCTTATTCAAATAATCCAACAAATTATATGATAGCCTATTGGTATTACATGTCATGTCTATATCATTTTTAGAACTATAGTAAAACAATAAATCGTAAACCACACTTAGCTGTAGTACCAAAATGGATGAAAATGTTATCCTCAGTCCTGTCATTACTGAAGACATGTGATCAATGATAACTAATAGCTAGTCTTGCTTTGCTATTACTGATTATATGACAATGTGTATATTCGCTAGTCTGTGGTAAGAATTTGTTCACTCAATTGAAGTTCTAACTCAAGAAAATTGTGTAAAGCTCTTCTCAGGTACAGGTACATCCAAAAATATTGATCACACTCCCCATTCACTTTATTTCTGCGTATTAGAGTAAGTTGTTTTCCATAAGCATACTACAAGAGAAAAGAGGTAGTGGCAATAATTACCCAAATGAATGCAGTATTGTTTACATATGATAATAGTTGGGCAGCGGTGATCATTCTATTTACAGCTGTTTATCAACCTGGTTCAAAGCAGCAGCCTAGGTTACGAACCCAGCTTGCTTCAAGTGACAATAGATACAAGAAACCTTTTGTGAGCCAAGAAAATATTTCTCGGTATTAAACTAAAACTTTATCTTAAAAAAAAAAAACAGCATTGTGGAGGGTTGGATATCCCTCCTTGTATAAATATCATGTTTATAAAGAAATAATACAGAGAATCTTTTTTTTTCTTCCTAAAATAACTACAACAACTACTACTAATGAATGTAACACAAGAACAAATACAAACATTCCTAATGGTGAAAGCAAGATAAGAACAAGGAAGGAGGGCGGGAGAAAGAAGAAGGAGAGAAAGGTGGGAGGGAAGACGTTGAATGTTGCATTGTGGTAAATTAATGAGTTGCTGGCCTTCCTTTGATGACAAAAGAAAGAAAAAATTGTCCGTTTTTCTCTAACAAAAGATTGAAAAAAGGTCTTAATTGTGAAAATAATGAACAGCCTGTGTGTTGTCAGGTGGTGCTCGCCTAAACACTTTCCTTTGTGCTGTTTAAAGGAAGGGAAATATGGCAGCGGATTAATTTTGTCTTAGTCAATGTCCTCCCCAGCCACATAACCTTCCTTGGGCGGCCCTAACTGGTAGCTGACGGCGCCCTTGGTGATACTGGCAGATAATGAACCACTAGGAAGCCAGCAGGATGACAAGGGAAGGAAAGGGTGCAAACGAAAGGAGAGATGAGGGAAAGGAAGGGAAACGCCGAAGAAAATAAGTAAAGATGGTAGCGAAGGAGAGGAAAAGGGGGATGCTATAAGATATAAGATGGAGAGCAAAGGGTGAAGGACAGAAAGGAGATTTAAAGAAAAGGAAGAGGAATGGCGAGGTTCCAGAAGTCAGAGAGAAAAAAAAAAGAAAGCCTTGGCGACGTAAAAGGAAGAGTGTGAGAGTGGAGGAAAAGCCAAAGAAATGTGATGAATGTGTGGGGAGGCAAGGCGAGGGAGAAAATACGTGAGATAAGCAGGTCAACCAAGGGAGGAAAGTGAAAGGCGTGTGGATAAAGAACGATAAAATAGAACGAATATGAACGGGGAAGAAGAGAAGGGAACTAAGGAAAGGTGAAACCAAGGAAAATTGCAATGCAGGAGAAAATGAGAAGAGAAAGAGAAGGGTAAGAGCAGGTGGCAAGTGGAAGCAAAATATAATAAAGAAAGAGACGGAAAACGAGAGTGTGAATAAGTGAAAGGAAAGAGGCAAATATGACAGCAGGCAGAAAGAAGGAAGTGAGAGAACGACGATAATAAAGAGAATATGAGTCAGAAGCAAGGAAAGCAAATACCAGGGCAATGAGAGAGAGAGAGAGAGAGAGAGAGAGAGAGAGAGAGAGAGAGAGAGAGAGAGAGAGAGAGAGAGAGAGAGAGAGAGAGAGAGAGAGAGACTAGTATATTTATGTATCTATAGGAAGTAGAAGTATCACAATGAATACTATCACAAGCAGCAATGGATGTAGGTATAATGATAGTCACATATCAATCAATACAACAGAAGAAGATAATTCACGTCCACTTCATTCCTTTTTCTTGCACTTCCATTTGCATTTCATCATTGATTACTTGCTTCTTCCTTTATTTATTTATTTTTTTTTTCTATTACGTCTCCCTTTACAAATCTTCATAACTTGCATTATCACCTCTACTTGTATCGTTCAACAATCTCTCTTTACTTTATCTCGGTCTATCACTTTCATACTTGTTCCTAGCTAATTCCTTCTCAAAATAGAAAAAAAATCACCTATACTTTCTTCCCGATGTTATTAATGTTTATTTAGGTCATATCTTAATAAATTGTGTCCACATTTTTTTTCTCCCTTCACTTTTCTACGATTTTTTAATTCTCACAATCTTACCCTGACCCAATTCTCACTTTCCTTCCCTCTACTCTCTTACTCCGCTTCACTTCACTTTTCCTTACTTCTTCTACGACGCTTTTCAATCCCAATTCCTCCATTTGTCCTTTCCAACCCACTTTATCCCCTCTCTTTCACTCTTACTCACTCCTTCATGGTCCAAGTACTAGTTCGTGACCTTTTCTGATCAGCCCCTAGTCTCTCCCTGACGCAGTACCATTTCCATTACCAGCCCCTGCCCCTCCCCCTCCACCTCCCTATTTCAGCCCCTCCGTGATTCTCTCCCTCCCCCACCTCCCTCCCCTTCTATCTCCCTCACCTCCACCACCACCACCCCAAAAAAGGTCGTACATCCTCCTTATCCTTGTTCGCGAGACTGGCCAGCGTTGTCCCAGGCAGTAATTGCACCAGATGTCACATCATTATCTTCTTCCCACCAAGAAAGGAGGAGGAGGAGGAGGAGGAGGAGGAGGAGGAGGAGGAGGAGGAGGAGGAGGAGGAGGAGGAGGAGGAAGAGGAGGAGGACAACGACGACCTGAAAATGGAGGAAGAGTTGGAGCCGAAGAAAGAAGAGATAAAAAAAAGAGGAGGAAAAAGAAAATAAAGAAAAAAGATTAAGAAAAGGAGAAAATGAAAACAAAAATAACAGTAAAGAAGGATGAAGAAGAACAATAACCACTAGAAGAAAAGAAGAAAAAGGAGAAAAAAAAAGGAGAAAAACAAGAACACCACCAACGATAAAGATGGAAGAAAAATAAGAAAAACCACCAAAAGAAAAGAAAGAAAAGGAGAAAGAAAAGGAGAAAAACAAGAACAACACCAACAGTAAAAAAAAAAAAGAAGGAAGAAGAAGAAGAAGAAGAAGAAGAAGAAAAACAACCACCACCATATTTTTTCCCACTGTACCCTAGCTTCCTTGCTTTCCCTTCCTCCCTTCCTGTTACTGCTGCTGTTTTCTCTGGTAACTTCGGGTGTAATTTCGTGCAATCATTAAAGTTTATAGGTGTGTGCTTGGTGATTTGGTCTTGACGCTTGCAACACAGGTAGGGTGTGTTAGAGGGGTGGGTGTGGATGAGCTGGAAGGTTCATTTGCAGGTATGTGGATAAATGATATAAATGAGAGGATGATAAGAGGGTGGAAGAGAGTAAAAAAAAGAGGGAGAAGGAAAGAAATTAATGAAAGAAGAAAGGAAATTATGAAGAATGTGAAGGTGGATGGAATAGAAAAACAGAGATCATGTCCAGAAAGAAGAGATTGAAAGATAATTGAGTTGAGGGTGTAATTGTGAGATGGAAGGAAGGAATGAAGGAAGGAATGAAGAAAGGAATGAAGAGTAAGAACTGACGTATGGAAGAATAGAGGAAAGAAAGAAATTTAAAGAAAAAGAAAATAGAAGGATAACAAGAGAATGAGCTTGAAAGACTAAGGATAAGGGAAGGAAGAAGCGAACAGGAGGGATAAGAAATAGAAAAACAATGAAGATGTATACAGAGGAAAAAATAGCAAATAGGAGCAGTTGAAAGAATAAATACATAACTAATATAATGGATTAATATATTCCTCTTTTCATAACAAAGGTTGTGTTATGACAATGTTATTCAGCCTCCAGGTTATAATCACCATTTTACCACACAACATTATTACCTTTCCTATCAACACAACACACAATAACAACGTAATAATAACTCTACCACATGACAATATAACTTTATGAGCACACACACTCCAACTAATGGGTTTAGATATGTATCATTCTTTTGACGTAGAAAAATAAATTAACAAGAGCTTTTACTGGTGTTTAAAAAGATGATTAAATTATCTTTCCGAAAATAGGGAAATATATACCATAGTGTTCTGCTAGGGTTAACGAGAGAGCGCTTCCCCTCTCACCAAGCTGCTGCCTTGAGGCACGATCGAACTCGCAACCTTTAGCTCACTGGCTATTGGTGTTTAGTAGCGCATCAGAGTATAAGTAAAGGAAAGAGTGTACCTGTGGTGTTATTTCCAGTGTATATAAATGAAAATATGTTTTATTTCTTTTAGGAGCAAATTCACAATCACCAGCAGCACCACATTATGAACCCATTATTGCAGATTCGTGGGCTTGACACTCCTTCAGGCATGTGATAGACATTGATTATACTGTACGAGTATAAGAAGAATATTACTTTTGAGGAGATGATGACACGTTTTCTCAC
>JAXIVD010010463.1:0-7500 GCA_036785275.1 Cancer borealis
ATATCATCCATGAACGTTAGTAAGTGTGTATACTCCTGCGTCTATACACTTTATTCTACACAAATTCATCAGGTTTTGTTCGGTACTTTCAAAGGAAGCTGTGCTGTTTGTATTATTTGAAAGTCTTGCTGATCCTCGTCATGGTATGCAAATAAAGGACGGTGTTACAGCCGCTCCTGCACACAACCAGTGCCCTGATACACACTACACCTCTTACACACTTTCACCACCACCACCACGCTGCCGCCCCTCCACACCACCGCCCCATTCCACACCTCCAACCCCCTCCACACTACAGCCTCCCTCCACACCACCGTCCCGTTCCACACCTCCAACACCCTCCACACCAAAGCCTCCCTCGACACTACCGCCCTCTCCACATCACCGCCCTGTTCCACACCTCCAACCTCCTCCACATCACCGCCGCCCTCCACATCACCGCCGCCCTCCACATCACCGCCCCGTTCCACACCACCCTCCTCCACACCACCATCTCCCTCCACACCACCTTCCTCTGCACACCACCGCCCCTTTCCACACCACCGCCCTCAGCCGCTACCTGTCCACAATCCATCCCTTTGACTACAAATGAAAAGCCTTTGCAAGTTACTGAGCCTTAAAGAAGCTGTGCACTAAGATGGTTCCGATTTGCTCCACTACTTTCATGCACTCTAGTAGTAAACACACTAACACTAAATGATGCATCAGGGGAATAAAGGGAATATAGCAATTGACTTGGAATACATTGTTTCCTAAAGTGATCCTGATTAATGTGTGTTGTGATGGTGATTTAATCCATGCTCGCGTATCTGTTACTGAGAATCACAGCTCATTAATAAACTCTTGAACGGACAGTGTGCGAGCGTGATACACTGATGATGATGATGATGATGTGTGTGTGTGTGTGTGTGTGTGTGTGTGTGTGTGTGTGTGTGTGTGTGTGTGTGTGTGTGTGTGTGTGTGTGTGTGCGTGTGCGTGTCTGTGTCTGTGTCTGTGTCAAATCAGCTGTGCCCTTGCATGGTCCCTAATTACTTCTATGGTGACATTTATTGAAGGAGACTATACATAACAAACTTATATATATATATATATATATATATATATATATATATATATATATATATATATATATATATTTGCTTGAGTGTTGTGCTTATCGTGCAAGTGAGTGTGAGCGACGCTACGTGAAACATTGCTTCAAGGCTCCACTGAGTCCACCCGCCGCCGATATAGTGACGTGAGGAAGCTAGTTTATGCCTGACGTGACTATTGTGTGTTTACTTGCAGCATTGAGTGTTGCTTATAAATGTGTCGGCAATATATCGGGTGTCTGTGTACAGTGCGTTTGACACTGTTAGCTGATTCGGGTATTTACATTGAATACGTCCTCTGTATGTCCATGACTGTATGTTTCCTGTGATGCAAGTGTGTGTTTGTTCTTGACCAGCGGGTACGTACATACCAGTCCACACCAGCACTCCACACGTTGGCTTTGTAATGGATCTGTGCACAGTAATCCTGGTCCCGTTCAATGCCTCGGGACTTTGCCTCAGTCCTATGCACGGGCCGGGGATTGGCTGCACGGTGTGACCAATGCCTTGAACTCACCGTGTTGCCACTCCGCATCACGACTATTGTTTTATTACTAGTGTTATTAGCATCATTATTATTCATGCTTTGTGTTTTATTTTGTAATGTGTATGTGTATTCGCCATCGTAAGAAGCAAGCTGGTTTTCGTAGATTTTATAAATAGCTTGATTGGTCCACGGGAAAAAAAAGTGGTCACACCTGTTAGTGGTTAGAGACGTCTCAGACACGCCGGAGAGAGGTGATCGGCGTGGAAGTTTATATTTGACTGTGCAAAATTGCGTTTTTCCTCCCTCCTCGCATGACCTGGATGGCTGCGTGGTTGTCGCGGTGAATGGTAAGTGTGTACAGTCGCCCAAATAAATGATGGCGCATAATTCAGATTGTTTCGTTCTGGCGACATCTGGCAACTGTATCCAGGGATCTCAATATATACGCCGCCATGTTTTGTTTAATTTAGGGCAATATCATAACCGAGATTTCCTTACAATTACACTATTAACGCACTCTGCGTCGTACGTCGGCGTCATAAAACGATTACTTACCAATTTATAGATTTTTTGATCGCTTTTATTAATTATATTCATTCGTTTGTGCAAAAAAAAGAACTATAACAGAGGCCTTCATGTTTTTGGCATTAATTGATATCATCTAATTTTACACATCATTTGACAGCAATATGTCTTAAAATTGCATACATTATATATGTGTTCGTGGCAAAAAGTATTTCTTTTCATCTAAAATATTCTAGAATGAAATAAAACTATTGTATTTTCAATTTTTTTAAGATTCAGTATCTTTTTACTTAAGCCATCCTTAAAAAGTTTTTCGTCTTCAAAGAAAATTAAAAAAAATATGATAAATTTATGGGTATAACTCAAATATTTTTTAGATTATAGCGATAAATTCTTCATAATTCTTCATTAAAATCCATTTTTCATTCACCATAATAATGCAACTAATTGTTCAAAAATAGTATTAGGACAATACAGCCGGTATATAACGACGACAATAATAGCTTTGTTAGCAGTATTTGATGTTACCAGTATTTGATGACGTCATCGTGCGCAAACGGTTGAACATTATATCATAATTTAAAGACGATATATTAATTACAGCCTATTATTATTATTATTTGAAGCTATATAGATTATAACCTATTAACAGTATTTCCATTATATAAGGATATATTGATTATAACATTATTATTGTCATTATATAAAGATATATTAATTATATTATTATTATTATCATTAATCAAAGATATATTAATCATAACATATTGCAAGGTATTTAAAATATACTAATTATTGCCTATTACTAACCGTTATGTGAAGACTGAGTAATAATTATATCTTATTACGTTAATAGCCTATTGCCAATAATTAAAGGAACGTCCTGCCTGATGACGTCTTGGTCAAGCGAGAGTTTAAATGTAGATTTCATATCATCATAATTCTTAATGGAGAATGTTTAAACAATTAATACATATTTTTTTAATATGTATTTGGCTCAATATTTAAGATCATTATGAATAAATAGTCTTATGCATGCATACATTTTATTTATAAAAGAGAATTTCATTTGACTAAATTTATCTTTGAGCGAAAAGCTCGATGTCAAAATGCTTCGACAAGTATTCATGAAATATCATGATTAGATGGTTGTTTCTCATAAACTAGACTTAATTATCAATTGTAATTTATTTTTAGTTAATTTACACTAACAATTCGTGAATATAATGACATTCCTGACAAGTTATAATGATATTTCATTCCATTTGTTAGGGTTGCCATAATCTAATTTTTGAATGAAAATCTCCGTAAGACGCGACATCATTTATTTGGGCGACTGTACATATTGTTATGGATGAGTGAGCAGTGGCGTGGGCTGCGGATAAGTGTGGTTTAAGTAGTTATGTAGGTATGGGCGGCCTGTCTCTCCTTAGGAATGGTTGGCACTATCTTCATTCTCACGCCCGTCCTTGCAGCTCAGAGCGCGACGTGGCCTGGTGTGGCTGATGATCCCTTTCCAATTATTAAACTTCAGTCGTTAGTTTAATTACATTTGCCGGAGGAAGTTGCGTGATTAGTTCCTCGCGATGTAATTACCGGTGAAGCTTTACCCTCACTGAGCAATGCACTTCACTTCACCTACTCCTGCCAGGACTACATTCCTTTTGAATTCCCTCTAATCATCGCGCTATAGAACAAAAAAATGTACCGTTTATTTTCCTTTATACGCTTGGACTGGTGCTAAGTAATTCAAGGTTGATTATGATGTTAAAATCCTTGCTCTCAAAACGATACATTCTCAGTGGTCGCGCATCTGTAATTCTCTGTATGATGTCATGAGTGTTGTTCACTTCCCGTGGCCTCTACGCTCTGCCAGGGGACGCCATGCATTCTTGTGATATTAAATGTATTATCATCCCTTTCCCGAGAGAGAGAATGGACACCTAACACCTTAATGAAGAGCGTTATCTCTTCCCTCCCTGCCTCCCTCCCCCTCTCCCCCCCTCCCCCCTCCTTTGCTCTCCCTCCTCCCGGGTATATCACTTACCATACCATCACCGTGCAGCTGACTACCCACATTACCACATCTTGGCCCGGCGCTGATACCATAAATCGTACCTGAGGTGTGTGTGTGTGTGTGTGTGTGTGTGTGTGTGTGTGTGTGTGTGTGTGTGTGTGTGTGTGTGTGTGTGTGTGTGTGTGTGTGTGTGTGTGTGTGTGTGTGTGTGTACAGAGGAAACGTTTATGATTTTCACGTTGTCTGGGGAAACGTTTTGTAGGGGAAGCGACGTGAATGTAACGTTTTGTGTCTCCTTCCTCTGATGCTGAAGGAAAAAGAGGAGGAGGAGAGGAAGGTTGAATATTGCATCTCTGTAATTTTCTGGCTGGATTCTCGCGTTTCCTCCTCCTCCTCCTCCTCCTCCTCCTCCTCCTCCTTTATCAGAAATAAATTCATTGATCTTGAAGCTCTCGCCGCAATGGATCAGTACCATATCATAGGAGTCACAGAATCATGGTTAGACACGTCGAACAGAGATTACATTGCAGAATTTCAGTTATCCGGTTATACAATTTTTAGCTGTGAAAGAGAAAACAAAATTGGCGGTGGTGTAATCCTATATATTCACAGCTCGTTTCATCCGATCTCCCTTAAAACAGAACCCATCAACGGAGTGGACACAGTTTTCATCGAATTAAAGAGTAAATCGAGCAGAAAAATACTTGGATTGATTTACAGACCACCAGGAAGACCCGCTGAAATTGACCGTTTGCTTTTCGAATCAATCTCCGAAACAATTAGTCAATGTGAAACAATCATTATGGGCGATTTTAACTTGCCAGTAACGAGATGGGGAAATCCGTTAAGATCACATGCAGGACACGACCTGTACACGAATTTATTAGAGAGCGAATTACATCAACACGTTCATGAACCGACGCGCGACTTAAATACCCTTGACCTCATTCTTTCAACAAGCGAAGAGATAGTCAGCAACGTAAATGTTGGCCCAGTTTTCAGCTCAAGCGACCATCGGATAATTACGTTCAACTTGAAAATGAAGGAAATAAAAGTAAATGACAGTAATGAGAGGGTACCAAATTACCAAAGGGCAAATTTCACCAGAATGCGGACAATTCTAGAAGACACTGACTGGAGTGAACTGTTGTCAGAGTCAGAATCAGATATTGATAGGTCATGGGAGGCCTTTACCACAAAGCTGAACGAAGCTATTAGAGTATGTGTACCGTATCGTTACAGACGTTCAGCAAGGAAGAATAAACCAAAATGGTGGAACGATGAGATAAAAAACAGCCTCTCTCTCAAAAAACACGTGTACGATAAGTATATATCAACTAAAAACCAAGATGACAAAGTTGAGTTTGACAGAGTTCGTCGCGAAACTAAAAGACTAATAAAGCGCAGCAAGAATATCCTTGAAGAATATATAGCGGAATCATGTAAATCTAATCCTAAAGAATTTTATAGTTTTGTTAAGAGTAAAAAAGCCCTTACCTGTAATATCGGTCCACTTACTAAAGGACAAGGAAATCACACAAACGACGAAAATGAAATGGCTACAATCCTAAACAACTTTTTTGCATCCGTATATACAGAAGAGGATTGTTCATCGTTTCAACCACTCGAGACTAGAAGAACCGAAAACTTCTTAAATGATTTACTCATCGTAGAAAATGACGTTGAACAAAAAATCGATAAGATGAAAACTAATAAAACCCCTGGACCAGATAAAATTTCCCCGAAAATCTTGAAAGAGGTCAAGCATCAGATCAGTAAACCGCTTGCAATCATATTCAATAAATCCTTAAGGATTGGTAAAGTTCCATCAGATTCGAAACGTGCTAATGTAACCCCAATCTTCAAAAAGGGAGACAAGTCACAACCCGGAAATTATAGGCCAATCAGTCTGACGTCAGTAGTATGTAAATTAATGGAGACAATCATTCGTGACAATATGGTGAAATTCCTTGAAGACAACGATATAATTAAACCCTCACAACATGGTTTCCGTAATAAACGTTCATGTCTAACTAACTTATTAGACTTCTTTTACAATGTTTTTGACACGTACGATGAAAGCAGAGCAATAGATATCATATATCTGGATTTTCAAAAGGCCTTTGATAAAGTTCCCCATCAACGATTGCTTAACAAACTAAAGACTCACGGTATCTCTGGTAGCATCTACAATTGGCTTCAGGACTGGCTCTCTGAACGTAAACAGAGAGTAGTCTTAAACGGTGTCTCCTCTCAATGGTTAAACGTAAAAAGTGGCGTACCACAGGGTTCAGTACTTGGCCCTATTTTGTTTCTGATATATGTTAATGACATAGATGATGGGATCTCATGCAAAATATCAAAATTCGCTGACGATACGAAAATTGCCAGTAAAGTAACTTCGACAAGTGACAGAGAAGTCTTACAATCAGACCTTGATCGACTAACGTCTTGGGCCAATAAATGGCAAATGAAATTTAACGTTGATAAATGTAAGGTACTACATATCGGAAGAAATAATGATCACGTTCAGTACCAAATGAATGGAAAACTACTTTCTGCAGTGAACAAGGAAAAAGATCTAGGAATCACAATATCAAGCGATTTAAAACCCAGTCAGCATTGCTCAGAGGTAGTTAAAACCGCTAACAGATTGGTCGGCTTTATTGGGCGTACTTTCGAAAATAAATCAGAAAAAGTCATATTAAAACTGCATAATTCACTAGTACGACCTCATCTTGAATATTGCGTACAGTTCTGGTCCCCATATTACAGAAAGGACAATGACAAACTGGAAAGAGTCCAGCGTAGAATAACGAAAATGATTCCAAGGCTGAGAAATAAACCTTATGAAGAAAGACTTAAAGAATTAAACTTATTCAGTCTCGAAAAACGAAGGATGAGAGGAGATTTAATTGAAATGTTCAAGATAATTAAAGGATTTGATAATATCAATGCAGAAGATTACATTACTTTTGATCGATCAAATATAACAAGAAGACGTCATACTTTTAAGATTACTGGTAAAAGATTCACATCAAACGAAGCCAAACATTTCTTTTTCAATCGGATCGTTAACGTTTGGAACTCCATGCCCGCCAATGTCGTCGACAGTAAAACAATTAATACATTCAAAAATAGACTGGACAAATACTTAGAAGCCAATCCGCAACTAAAACACTATTCGTCAACGTAGTAAACTTTGAGCAAGTTCCTTCTAATGTACAGTAATTACAAAATCTCGATTCGGAAGGACGTCGCTAGGGGCCTGACATCGCTTGCCAGGTAGTAGTGTTAGTGACAGTAGTAATAGTCTAGTCTAATCTAATTCCACGCATTTATTTATTTATTTTTACTTATATTGCATGGTTGGCCTTCC
>JAXIVD010010464.1:0-5000 GCA_036785275.1 Cancer borealis
CTATAGGAAAAAAAACTTACAAGGAAAAAAATGGACAGTTTGAGTCTTAGTGTAAATTGCATAACAATAATAATAATAATAATAATAATAATAATAATAATAATAATAATAGAGATAATAATAATAATAATAATAATAATAATGATAATAATAATAATAATAATAATAATAATAATAATAATAATAATAATAATAATAATAATAGAGATAATAATAATAATAATAATAATAATAATGATAATAATAATAATAATAATAATAGTAATAATAATAATAATAATCATTTCGCGTATCTTGAACCAACAGAAAAATATATATACGTACACTTCACAATTCTTTGATAATAACAAGATTGACGCAAGGAAAACTAAGATAAGGATTAAGATATAAGATTCGTGATATAAGAATAGATAAACAAAAATAGAAAAAAAATAACCACTGATTTTCTATTTATTCCCATTAACTTTGTATATTTTTTTTACATTTCTGGATGTGTGTTTCCTTTCCATTATTATCATGGCTTTATTTTTCTATCTATTTATTAACAGTGTACATTAAGTCTCTCTCTCTCTCTCTCTTTCTCTCTCTCTCTCTCTCTCTCTCTCTCTCTCTCTCTCTCTCTCTCTCTCTCTCTCTCTCTCTCTCTCTCTCTCTCTCTCTCTCTCTCTCTCTCTCTCTCTCTCTCTCTTTCTTCGCTTTTGGGAAAAAAAATTTCCCTTCCATTAGCTAAAGTATAAACAGAGAGAGAGAGAGAGAGAGAGAGAGAGAGAGAGAGAGAGAGAGAGAGAGAGAGAGAGAGAGAGAGAGAGAGAGAGAGAGAGAGAGAGAGAGAGAGAGAGAGAGAGAGAGAGTAAAAGTGGGCGTGAAAGTGGGAAAACCCCAGCATACGTTTCTTTGCCTCTACTCCTCCTCCTCCTCCTCCTCCTCCTCCTCCTCCTCCTCCTCCTCCTCCTAATTATCCTCATCCTCCTTTCTCCCTTTCCATTCCGATCTTTGACTCTACATTTTTCTCCTCATCCTCCTCTTTCCCCTCCTCCACCTCCTCCTCCCCCTTCTCCTCCTCCTCCTCCTCCTCCTCCTCTTCCTCTTTCTCGTCTTTCTCTTCTTCATTACCAGCATCCCCGAATTCTTTCCATTTTCTCTCACATACGTACAAAGAGAGAGAGAGAGAGAGAGAGAGAGAGAGAGAGAGAGAGAGAGAGAGAGAGAGAGAGAGAGAGAGAGAGAGAGAGAGAGAGAGAGAGAGAGAGAGAGAGAGAGAGAGAGAGAGAGAGAGAGAGAGAGAACATAACAAAAGCGTAAACAGGAGAAACGCGGTCATGACTTAAAAGGAAAGTCTCCAGAGGACGTTTTCCCTTACCTCCTTCCCTCCCTCCTTCCCTCCCTCCTTCCCTCCTTCCTCCTTTCCTTCTTAGCACAAGTAAAAGGAAGAGGAAAGGAAGAGGAAACGAGAATGAGGAAATAGATGTAATTTAAGCAGCCTCTTCATGATGTTACGTTTTCTTTCAGAGGCAAGAAGTGAGGGGAGATTGAAGCAAATTACATGTGGGAGTAAATGGGAAGGCTACAGGGATGATGGTAATGAGGAGGAGGAGGAGGAGAAGGAGGAGGAGGAGGAGTTGAACTAAGATGGCGGCCAAGGACGAGTCAAGGGCAACGTTAGTCTTTTGTTTGTGTTGTTTTTAAAGTGATTTCCACCGCATAATACTCACACTAACTAACATTATTCACCAAGACAATATTTACACCAGAGTCGATCACGCTGTTACATTCCCAGTTGTGTTGTCTTAGCATAAACAAACTTAGAGAGAGAGAGAGAGAGAGAGAGAGAGAGAGAGAGAGAGAGAGAGAGAGAGAGAGAGAGAGAGAGAGAGAGAGAGAGAGAGAGAGAGAGAGAGAGAGTAGTGATGTAATGTAATATAACCACTCATTATAATCCCACTCCCTCACGCCTAAGGTTGCTTGATAAATACTTATCACTGTAGTATAATGTACACACTCCTTATCATCTTTTCTCAACACACACACCACTTCATTATCGCGGCGTCACTTTTATAAAGCGATAGACAACAAAGACTTATGATTAATAGTTCTAAGTCTAACTGGGATGGGGGGTAACAAGTGGTCTGTTTTATGGCCATTACTAATCTTGATAAACATTAACGATAGGATTAGTAGTGATTAGATGACGTGAAAAAACCTGCAGGGAGACTTAGATAGGATATTAGAGTGGGTGATTAGGTGGTAGATGGATTTTAATATCGACAAGTGTAGAGTAATGAATGTTGGTCGGGAAAATCCTCACAACAGGTACAATAAGCAAGGTTTGAGTGGCTAGTTTGCTTGTGTGGCCAAAATGTGTGAGTATGTATTCGTGTAAGTGTGTGCTCGTGTAAGTGTAAGTGTGTGTGTAAGTGTGTAGTGTGGTGAGAGTGGAGTATAAAATAATAACACAGCTAAACACTTACGTTGTGGGATAGCGTCGTGTCAATGCACTTTTCTTCTCGCCTGGTGACTAAGGAGAGAAAACTGGACAGACAAACAGACGCTCTTAAAACACGTATCTGTAGGTAATGACTGTCAGGTAATCAGGAAACATCAAGAAGAAACCGCAGTGATTCAGGTTGTGCAAGGGAAGAGGAGGAGGAGGAGGAGGAGGAGGAGGAGGAAGAGGGTCTGTGTTAGTGATGGATTGGCAGTAGAGAGAAAGGCAGGTAGAGAAG
The DNA here is from genome assembly GCA_036785275.1 of Cancer borealis. Taxonomy (NCBI): domain Eukaryota; kingdom Metazoa; phylum Arthropoda; class Malacostraca; order Decapoda; family Cancridae; genus Cancer; species Cancer borealis. The sequence goes on from JAXIVD010010464.1 coordinate 2,724, forward strand.
AATAGGAAAAGCATTTGGAGGTATTTTTTTGCCTCACGTGTTGATGAGAAGCGAATTTTTGCCGTCAATCACCGTGGTTTATAATACTTTTGTTGCGTTACATATCACTTCACTTTTACCAACTCGTAACGGACATGACGATATTATTGTGATAGGTTACGTGTGTCCATTCAGACCGTCACTGAGCCTCCAACACAATGCTATTCAATTATACTCGTTATGAACACTGGTTCCCTATTGAAAGGTGGAGGATGTGTACTTTTACTTCCTCCCTCATGTGGTTATGGTCTTGGACATGTACTCTTCTTCCTGATTACTCTTTAGAACATGTACTTTCTTTCCATAATACACTATCTTAATGGGGAGAGATGGGTTAACGCCAGCCTTGCCTCCCACCTACACTGCCCTAACTAACTTTGAACTGTAATCTTTCCAGGTGTGAGTGTAAGGGATAGCCTACCTCGCCGCCCTTTGCCATGGAACCCTGGACTACTCTAAGGTCGGACTCCACCCGCCACAGACTCCTCACACTCCGTCAGTCCCTCCTCTTACTGGTCCTATTAACGCCTTACTCCACAACGGCTTCTTCTCGTCGAGTTAACGCCCGCTTCCTGGACCTATCAAAGCACAGTAACTACTCTCAGGTGTATCGCGCCTTGGACGAGGGGATGAGAGACCCTAAGAGACTAGACGCCGCCTTTAGGAGCGTCGATCTCGGCCGTGCACTTAATGTGTTTGACGTGGCCCGCGCTATCGTGCCAGGTAAGACTCAGTGTATTTTTAATGGGGAAGGGAAGGTTATAGACAGATCAGTCAGTCTCCAAGAGTGTCATCAGCTCTATATTAATTCTCAGGTAAGTTCTAAGGCGCCCTAGTCACATGTCCTCCCTGGTCTTGCTACTCATGCTTACACTTACGATCAGCACTTGGTGGGTTGGGTAATGTGGCGTTGTCATTATGGTTAGCACGGTAATGTGTGCAGCATGTGTCGCAGAATGGAGGGTTTGCATGCCTGTGTGTGTATGTGTGTGTATGTGTGTGTGTGTGTGTGTGTGTGTGTGTGTGTGTGTGTGTGTGTGTGTGTGTGTGTGTGTGTGCTTGCTTCTCCATACACGATCTTTCCTCTGCTCGTAACACCAGCTCGTCTTAACTCCTATAATCCATAACCTCAACACACACACACACACACACACACACACACACACACACACACACACACCCGGTGGTCTAGTGGTTAGGACGCTCGCCTCACAAGCGAGAGGTCGCGGGCTCGATCCCCGCGCCGGATAGAAGACATATGGACCAAGTCTCTTATAAGTGTGTGGTCCCTGTTCACCAAACAGTAATGAGGTACCTGATCTCAGACGGGGTTTGTGACCCGCTTTCAGGGGGGAGAAAACAAATCTCCCATAAATAAAAATATACGGCAGTGACCCTTATCACTGATCGGGCCGCTGTTAAGCGGTTGTCGGCACCTCACGGTAGCCTAGGGGTGGATGTCACCCCGAGTAGCATAGAAAATGGGGGGGAATAATTCATGGGATACTTGTGTAAAATTTGTCTTTGTGTAATTTGTCTATAGATTTTCAGACTAACCGGCTGCAACTATAAAGTAAAAATAAAATTAAACCGTTTATTATTATTATTATTATTATTACACACACACACACACACACACACACACACACACACACACACACACACACACACACACACACACACACACACACACACACACACACACACCTGCACTTTTCAACAAGGACGTGCATGACTGGTACACACTGCATGGTCATCTGTCATCTTCACTTTCAGGAGGCCGACGACCCCGACCTGACACAGACAGGTAGTGAAGGTGACCATCTGTACTGCATACCTGGACCAGATAATCAGTGACTCATTCTTGTGACTTACACCTGTACTTCTTCCCTGTGTGTGTGTGTGTGTGTGTGTGTGTGTGTGTGTGTGTGTGTGTGTGTGTGTGTGTGTGTGTGTGTGTGTGTGTGTGTGTGTGTGTGTGGTAATCTGACAACATAATCCTGACAGACAACATTATAACACAGGAATCATAATGAAATAATAATAAGAAACACACACACACACACACACACACACACACACACACACACACACACACACACACACACACACACACACACACACACACACACACACACACACACACTATTACTAAGCCTGCAGCATCATACATCTAACAGTTGTATACATAATGCATACCACAAGGCAGAAGAAACTATTGACATTTATGCAGTGAGA
>JAXIVD010010464.1:10000-13314 GCA_036785275.1 Cancer borealis
GAGAAAGAGAGAAGAGAGAGAGAGAGAGAGAGAGACGGAGAGAGAGAGAAGAGAGAGAGGAGAGGAGAGAGAGACGAGAGAGAGAGAGAGAATAGATAAAGGGGAAGGAAGAGAGTAGAGTTAAAGGGAAGTGAGAGAGGTGAGGAAAGTGGAGGAGAAAGAGAGGGCGGAAAAAAAAGAACAAGTAAGGAAAGGAGAAGAGATATTTCCTCTCTTCCCTCACCTCCTCACGCCTCATTAGAGAGATATGGAGGTGCACACACACACACACACACACACACACACACACACACACACACACACACACACACACACACACAGAAAGAGAGAGAGGAAATAAACGAATATATATTTTTTTCACCAATTGTTACTTAAAAAAAAAAAACTTGCACGTACACCACCACGAGCTGAGGCCGACCATCCCAGCCTCAAAAATAAGCCTACTAGCACAATAGGCCTAGACGTTAAAAAAAAAATACTGTATATAATAATAATAATAATAATAATAATAATAGAAAAACAAGAATTATAAGAATATTGATAATAAGTAACATTAACAATACTAGTAATAATAATAATAATAATAATAATAATAATAATGATAATAATGATAATAATAGAAAAAATAAGAATGATAAGAATATTGATGATAGTAACATTAACTAATACTAGTAATAATAATAATAATAATATTAATAATAATAATGATAATAATGATAATAATAATAATGATAATAATGATAAATAATAGAAAAAATAAGAATGATAAGAATATTGATGATAGTAACATTAACAATACTAGTAATAATAATAATAATAATAATAATAATGATAATAATGATAATAATAAATAGTAGTAATAATAATAATAATAATGATAACAATAATAAAATAAAATAAATAACTTGTTGAAACCACGATTTCAAAAAATACCTTAAAACAATAATATAACTTAAACATGATATAAAAGAATAGAATAAAGGAACAATAAACACGAGACACAATGACTAGTGTTCTCTCTCTCTCTCTCTCATCATCTCTCTCTCCTCTCTCTCTCTCTCTCTCTCTCTCTCTCTCTCTCTCTCTCTCTCTCATCTCTCTCTCTCTCTCTATCTCTCTCCATGCCCAGGAACAATGTGGGTATTTAGGGCACAAACAAAGGCGCCAAGATAGGAGGAACAGGTATCATTCAAGTCTCGAGTCACAGTTTGAAACACGTATCAAGTGTCTCATCACACTTTATTGCCTCCACTTCAAAAAGAGGTTAAGTTATATTTATGTTGACGATACCTAGTATAGTGTACCCACCCCGCGCGCGAGCACTCCATTTTCTGTTGGGTTTTTTTTTTTTTATATTCTAATTTATTTCCTGTTTTTCTATTTTCTTTTTTTATATAATCAAGTTTCATGTGAGTGTGATCGAAGAAAATAGTCACACACACACACAATCACACACACACACACACACACACACACACACACACACACATACACACACACACACACACACACACACACACACACACACAACACACACACTTAAAAAAATATATTAGGCGTAAAAAATAATGATGCAAATTATGTGGATAAGTATTACGTAAGTCATTATGTATTTTAAAGCGAATCAGGGCGGTATAATGAGAGAGAGAGAGAGAGAGAGAGAGAGAGAGAGAGAGAGAGAGAGGAGAGAGAGAGAGAGAGAGAGAGAGAGAGAGAGAGAGAGAAAGAAAAAAAGAGAGAGAGAGAGAGAGAGCATTTTCCCTTGCGCATCTAATTAAGGTATGCAACAGGTGTGTGATGAACCAAAGGTGTAAGTGTGTAAGAGAAAGTATACATAGGTGAGAATGTATGTATGTGTATGCGTGTGTACGGGTTGTTCAGGTATATGTGTATGTATGCATGTATGTACTAAGTGTGCCGTAGTCGTGTAAAAAAGGAGGGAGAGAAAAGAATGTAAGTATATAAAAAATGTGTATATATAAAACAAGATCTAGAAAACTGTATAAAAAACTGTAGGTGAATAAACAAATGTATATGTATAATACAATACTTCAGGTGTGTAAGAGAAAGATATGAAATGACAGGTGTGTAGCAGATGGTGTGTGTGTTACCTGTACCGGGTTCAGTGTGTGTGGTGGAGGGGGGTGGAAGGCGGAGTAAACCAGGTAAACAGTAATAGTGTGTTATCTGCCTCAGTAATGGGCTGATGATGTACACGTTTGTTTTAATGGTTAATCTGACTGCTCATTAGTAGAAGAGTGATTTTAGTTGATGTATTTGTATTATAAGATTATCATACAGGTTTATTTCATGTATGTTACACCTTATAGAGTGTTATATAGTGTTTAGTTATGGAGTTTTATAAGTGTTATGGTTGTGTATATTTCATTCCACATTGAGTTAAGTGAAGAAATATATTTACGAACATAAAATTATATGAAATCATACATTCATTCATATATTATACATTGACTTTTTTTTTTCTCTTCCTCCCTTTCTCTCTCTCACTTTAAAATGTCAAAACAAAGTGATGTCTTTTCTCAAACACTGTTGTCTTAGATAAGTTGTTCAAAAATAAAAAAGAAAATGAGGCGATAACAATTTCGTCTCGTAAGAAAATTTGTCCATAAGTTACCAATTTCATATTCTTAAGAAAGTGTGCGTCTGTGTGTGTATGTGTGTGTGTGTCTGTGTGTGTGTGTGTTGTGTGTGTGTGTGTGTGTGTGTGTGTGTGTGTGTGTGTGTGTGTGTGTGTGTGTTGTGTGTGTGTGTGTGTGTGTGTGTGTGCGTGCACTTTCGCTCACACATACGTTAGTGTGGTAACGACTGGAGGGTGACTGGCCACACGCTCACTGTTGCCAATTCGTCCCCATCCCTCACACCTCATCCCGCCTATCAGTGTTGCCTACCTCAAGCCTTCCTCGCCAGCGTTTCCTACATAAAAAACACACGGCTTCACCTGGTCTTGAAATTAGCCTTTTTATCTTAAGGTAATGAGTCTCGCTAATCCTGTTTACGATTATGGCAGAAAATAGCATGGCGTGACCTACTTAATTATGATCTAGTAGCAGCAGCAGCAGCAGCAGCAGTAGTAGCAGTAGTAGTAGTAGTAGTAATAGTAGTAATAGTAGTAGTAGTAGCAGTAGTAGTAGTAGCGAGAAACATAATAGCATCAATAAGATTCATGGATCTAATCACTGAGTCGAATCTCATTCATATATAATTCGATGATATATTCTGCTTCCTTCAACCCTCATTTGTTTCATCTCACAGCGCAGCGAGACTAATGCTTTCACTCCCACACGTAGCTCTCC
>JAXIVD010010465.1:5000-13311 GCA_036785275.1 Cancer borealis
TGTAACACAGAAAGGGATTTATTTACGAATGCATATAAGAGTGATATGGTCTTAACTACTTATATTTGTGGGATTCTGTATTTAGTATGTAATCGTCTTATTCATGATTGTGGGTAAGTTTTAAGAACATACAGAAGTAATGTCTTGCCTTGCGGCGTTAATATAGATTTGTTAGGAGTAAATTTTTTCCCCTTGTTGATTCTATACAGTTCCATCATCCCGCTTCAGTATATACAACTAAGGTATATATATATATATATATATATATATATATATATATATATATATATATATATATATATATATAGTTTTTTTTTTTTATAATAGTAATCCTTATAGAATTTGAAATATAAAAGTCAGTAGTATATAAGTAGTAATAGTAATAGTAGTTGTAGTAGTAGTAGTAGTAGTAGTTTAACAATTTCGTCAACCATTCATGTAGTCATCGATAATAAGACCCAAACAAGTAGGTGTAGTCATGCAATTGAGCCATCAGCCATCAGCCATCAGCCATCCACACGTCAAGTCTGGTTCATCCATAACATCACTACTACAACTCTGGAGCTCTACCTGAATCTGTACTTCCACCTTCCTACCACTTGAAACTCATTTAAGAGAACACTATCAACACACCTGCAATGCTAATTTGGCCTCTCTTTTTTGGTTACTCTTTTCTTTTTTTTCTTTAGGGAACCGGCAATACAAATGGTCCTTTTTTTTTTACTGTCTTTTATTGCTCTTGCCCGGTTTTCCATTTGCATTAAAATAAAAAAGATTACAAGGAAGGTACAGCAGACAGACAGACTTATCCACCGTGACAGAGGTAAGTGTAGACCTCATGCAGGTGTTAATCACTTTCTAGTACACGGCAGTAATTGCAGACAACGTAATTATACCCAAGATCCGTAGAAATATGTAGAGTGTAATTATCATGCTGAACTCAGTGTAATTATAGACTTGCAGTAGTACACGATATTACTTATTATTTACTGACAACCTAATTATTATATTAATATCCATAAAATTAAGTATCATTATTACTCTTATTTTAACTCAACCGATATATATAATTTTAGTAAACGCAATACATTCTTAAGTTAACTGTTTTTCTTAATATTTCGCATCGTTAAGAAATGTGAGAAAGTGAATGCATTGCTCTATATTAAGTATGTATAAACACAAAGTAGTATATGCTCTGGACTTTCCCTCCATCCCTCCCTCCCTCCCTGCCTCCCTCCCTCCCTCCCTCCCTCCCTCCCTCCCTCCCTCCCTCCCTCCCTCCCTCCCTCCCTCCCTCTCTCCCTCCCTCCCTCCCTCCCTCCCTCCCAGTTAGACATCCGGCTTATTCTCAGGAAGGAGTGACGCAACACCAAAAAATGACAACCCGTCACACCATTACATTCACACACAACCACGTCATCATAAAGGCTAAAATAATGGAGTTAATGACACTAAAACACCCGTAAGTTATTCCTCCTAAAACTTGATCCCGTTGAAAAGGCGGAAGACAGTCTTGTTTTTACTTCTGATGGGAACGTGGCAGACATATTATAAAACAATTTCTCTCTCATTCTCTATCTGTCTCTCTCTCTCTCATTTATTACTAGTATATCATCATTCTTTATCTCTATTTATCTCTCTCATTTATTCCATATCAGAATTAGGGAAATGCTAATAACTTTTGCTGTACATTAAATAACATTAGAATATCAGTGATCCTGGAGAGGCTTAACCCTGCATTGGTGGTGGTGGTGGTGATGGTGATGGTGGTGGTGGTGGTGGTGGTGGTGGTGGTGGTGGTAGTGGTGGTTCATGAAGGCCGCGAGATTCCTCCTTTTCATCCTCGTTTCTAAATGATTAGTTTTATGTGAACCGTCGCCTCATGGGTAAATACCTGATCATCTATCACCCCTGAATATCAATGTTACAACGCAATTAATCAAGATCAGGTTCAGGTACATCAGGTGAATTAAGATGATTAATATATCCCTTAAATTCTGGTGGTGGTGGTGATGGTGTTGGTGGTGGTGGTGGCGGTGGTGGTGTTGGTGGTGTTGGTGGTGGTGGTGGTGGTGATTTAAGTTGTTGTTGACATGATTGTGTGTTTCTTCGCTTGAGTTAATTCGTTGTCACACCTTTATTTTATTTTTTCAAGCAGGCGCCTCATCGTACCTCATCGTACCTGTCTCCATCCTGCTGGGTTGCTAGGCCGTGTAGACTGTCTTGAACACTTCTTTATTTTCCTATTATTTTTTTTCTTTTCTCTTGACATAACACATTCTTTTTTCTTTTTTCCTTTTTTTCCCGGTCATGCACACACTCATAATGCCCGGCGTGCAACACATACATAACAAGGTGGCCAGCCAGCTAGTCCAGTCCAGTGTGCTGTCTCCAGGCTGGCGGCGGTGATGGTGGTGGTGGTGGTGGGGGAGCCGGAGAACGTCTGCATCGATAATATCATACGTGAAGGAATCCAACTACACTTGTTTACGGATTCCACAGAACTTTATGATAGCAGAATATGGCACTAAGGTCACACACACAAAAATTAGACTCGCGTGAAGTGTAAAAGAAGATCAAGTGTAGCTACGTGTGATGAGGACGTGTGTGTGTGTGTGTGTGTGTGTGTGTGTGTGTGTGTGTATGTGTGTGTGTGTGTGTGTGTGTGTGTGTGTGTGTGTGTGATGAGAGGAGGATAAGCACGGACTCTGATTAACATGAATATCTAATCAATCTGAGGTGAAGCACACGTGTAGCTCTGACCCTTCCTTGTATTTCCTGTTTGACGAGTACGTATATAATCTTATCTCGAAAGTATATATCATGATTTGTTTGTTATTCCGGCTCAGTAAACCTTCATCCACACGCAAGTTTTATGTGTAATTAGTAGTCATTATTCACCTGTACAGACTGGCAGGTAAGATAGTATTGGTTGGGTTACACTGGCAACTCACACACTGGCCGGTCACAAGTGGTGTTTGTCATTCATTACTTCGCATCCTTTACTGTAATGAACTTAATTGTATCCTTGCATGCTATTCACTGCGGCGTAAGTGAGGTGAGTGCAGAGGCGGCGCTCGGCAGAATTTCATTAGGACATTAGGAATACAAGTTCGTTTGAGTTACAACTGCTCTCGGTCAACGTAGGAACTGTATTCTAGGTGAAGACACGCAAACCTTCACGATGGTCATTGGTTCTATTTCAATTAAAGACACACAACCTGGAAAAACCTGAATTCATGGGGGACTTTTTACTAATACTATACAATTCTACCTTGATATTAACTATTTAACTTTTTTTTATATGTAACGTTTCCATTGTTCTTTCTGCATTTATATATTCCATGATACAGTTTTCAGGAGGTTTTATAGACAATGAAGACATAAAATAATAATAAGTGAACTCCATTTGTTACTTAACCCGATCAATCACAAGGTTTTCTCTTTAAATCATCCTCTCTTGTGCGCCCAACCGAAGTCTGCGTCCCTGGATCTGCGGACACTCTTGGGGCTGTTTCACCACGCCCTTGTCTCTGCTTCACCACGCCCTTGCCTCTGCTTCACCACGCCCTTGCCTCTGCTTCACCACGCCCTTGCCTCTGCTTCACCACGCCCTTGCCTATGCTTCACCACGCCCTTGCCTCTGCTTCACGCCCTTGTCTCTCCTACTCCTTCTCCTTCGTCTTACTCGCTGTTTGTCCTCAACTTGAATCCTGTTGAGTGGCTTGGGTTTACAGATCCTTCAGCTGTCGTGACGTTAGATAGTTTAAGTGTTTTTATTTATTTATTTATTTTGTTTTAGTTTATGATAGTCGAGGCTTTTTCCGCGGGTCGTAATGTTGTAGTTTAGAATAATAACAACGCCTTTCCACCTAATTCTCCATCTATCGCCCTCCACAGCCTTCCAATCTGTTCACTATCGCTCATTGCTCCACTTCGCGTCTCATGCCTGTCTGGGATACTACGTTCATTACCCTCTTCTTGTGTCCAGTATGTCTGTCAGTATAAGTGATGCTGTAATAGTACATCTCTCTACTTATCTGTTATCATTCTTATCTGCCGGAATGAAGCGCGTATCTCCGGTCCTTGACTTACATTTTTGGTGACATGTTGCATCGCCTCAGAGAACATGGTGTCAGCCTCGCCTTGCCTCGCCATCAGCGTCATGATCTTAACTTGTTTCCTAACGTGTGGAATTGCTTTAGTTAACTCGTCTTTTAAAGTTTTGCTGGACCGGTTAGTTTTTGGTTCAGTTGACGTTGGTTTGGTATGAATTTTCTCATCTTTATTGACGTTGAGGAGGATAAGGTTAATGTAATTTATTTTTATTTTTATTTTTTTTTAAAAGTTTTTGAAGAATAAACAGATGGATTTAATTTTTTTTGTAGTTCGTTGGTGCAAAACTACAGTGAATTTCTTGTAAATGTGTGCAAACTTCAGACTTTTTTTTTTTTTTTCACTTTGTCATGTATCTAAACTAGTTCTTATGTAGTCTTAATAGTGGTAGTGGTTGTTGTTGTTGTTGTTGTTGTTGTTGTTGTTGTTGTTGTGCTGATTTTAAGAGGCGTAGAAGTCCTGAAACTGACCATCATCGGGGAGTTAATTCCAGTATTGACTTCACCTTCCCTTCCCTTCCCTTCCCTTCCCTTCCCTTCCCTTCCCTTCCCTTCTCTTCCCTTCCCCTCTACACAAACATCAATTTTTCATGTTTCTTTTTTTAATATATACACTTTTACTACATCATCATCATCATCATGCCCCCCCCCCCCTCCCCCCCCGGATAGAAGTCAAAACACTTCCAGAACCTGACTTCATCAAAAAATTATCCTTAAAAATCTATTACTTTCTTGTATTCATTTTTAACAGAACGTTTTTTGAGTGACGGTAACTAGCTCGTATTATTATTTTTTTTTTTTGTGTGTGTGTATATGTATATGTATTTTTTTTTCTTTTCAGCTTGCCCTGTACCGTCTGTCATTAATAGGGAAAAAAAATAAACGAGGACAAAAAAATATAATATAGAGGAGGAAGAGAGGTTAGATGTCAATTAGCAAGTGTGTGTGTGTGTGTGTGTGTGTGTGTGTGTGTGTGTGTGTGTGTGTGTGAGGGTGTAAAAGTGTGTACATTAAAAAAAAAACTGAAAAATAAATGTTTGTGTTGAGAGGAAGGGAAGGGGAGAGAAGGGGAGAGGGAGAGAGAGAAGAGGGGAGTAGGAATAGGAGTGGGCGTGGGCGTGTCAGTGAGTGGGTGGAGTGTAAAGTACATATAAGTGTCAGAGGGAGTATTTATAAGTAGTCCAGAAGGGGAAGAGAGGGGAGGGGAAGGGGAAGAAGGGAAGGGGAAGAGGGGGAGGGAGTGAAGGGAGACAGGAGTAGGGGGGTAGAGGAAGGGGGGGTAGGGGGAATAGGGTGCCAATAAGCTGTCGGTGGCACAGTTCATTTTGTAATTAGTGTATTAAAGTGGGGATGGTGATGGAGTGGGCGGGCATCGGTAATGAATGCGTGTGTGTGTGTGTGTGTGTGTGTGTGTGTGTGTGTGTGTGTGTGTGTGTGAGGCTCCTTGTCACTTGTTAAACGGGTATGGAACATGTCAAGGCAGGTTGTTTATTTTTCTTTTCTTTTTTCGTTAGAGAGAGAGAGAGAGAGAGAGAGAGAGAGAGAGAGAGAGAGAGAGAGAGAGAGAGAGAGAGAGAGAGAGAGAGAGAGAGAGAACGTAACCTCCATTTCTAAAGACCCATTACATCTCATTCTCAGCCTCCACAGATCTCATTTCATAGTCACCAACCCTCATTATTACCACATAAGTAACGCACCTTCACCCTTCCCTCACCCTTCCCTCACCCTCACCCTTCCCTTTCCTTTCCTTCTCCCTTTCTTTCTCCCTTCTCTTCCCTTTCTTCTCTTCCCCTCATCTTTCTATTTCCTTTCCTTTTCTTCCCCTCACTCTTCCCTCTCTCTTCCTTCTCCTATCACCCTTCCCTTTCCTTTCCTTCTCTTCCCTTTCTTCTCTTCCTCTCACTCTTCCCTCTCCTTTCCTTCACCCTTTCTTCTCTTCCCTCTCCCTTTCTTCTCTTTCCCCTCTTCCTTCCTTCTCTTACCCTCTTCCTTCCTTCTCTTTCCCCTCTTCCTTCCTTCTCTTCTCCTCACCCATCTCTTCTCTTCCCCTCTCCCTTTCTTCTCTTACCCTCTCCCTTTCTCCTTCCCTTTCCCCTCCTCCTCTTCCCTCTTCCGAGCTAACACACTCTCCACTTCGCTACTCAACAGCATTCCCCTCTCCTCCCCTCCCTCCCCCTCCCCTCCCCCTCTCCTTCCCTCCCCTCCCCCTCTCCTTCCCTCTTCACCCCTTGCTGTGGATGTGTGGTATGTCGATAATGGATTGGCTAATAGGCGTGTGTTGGTGGCATGGGTGGAGAAGGAGGAGGAGGGGGAGGAGGAGGAGGAGGAGGAGGAGGAGGAGGAGGAAGAAGCATAATAAGAAAGGAAGTGGAGGAGAGATAAGGAAATATAGATGTGAAGGAAGAGAAGGAAAGAGGAGGCAAAAGGGTAGATTCAATTGCATGGAGGAAGGGGAGGAGGAGGAGGAGGAAGAAGAGGAGGGAAAGGGAAGGGAAGGGAAGGGGAGAGAGTGAGATGAGAGATAAAAGGGGAATTTGAAGAGGTAGTTTTGGCTAGTGCCTTCCCCTCGCGTGTTAGTAAAGCTGGGGGGGGGGGGGGGGGAGGAAGGGAAGAGGGGAAGAGCGGAGAAGGGGAAGAGGGGAGAGAAGGGAGAGGGGAGAGGAAAGGGTTAAGACGGTGATCGAGTTTGTTGACATTGAGTGTGTGTGTGTGTGTGTGTGTCTGGTGAGAGAGAGAGAGAGAGAGAGAGAGAGAGAGAGAGAGAGAGAGAGAGAAAAGAGAGAGAGAGAGAGAGAGAGAGAGAGAGAGAGAGAGGCTGAGGGGCACCGCTCACCTGGGCGACACCACTGGGCGTGTAATTAGTCTAGTGATGACTTACCTGACAGGTGGGAGGGGCTATAGCTCTCCTCCTCCTCCTCCTCCTCCTCCTCCTCCTCCTCCTCCTCCTCCTCTCTTCTTCCTCCTCCTCCTCCTCCTCCTCCTCCTCCTCCTCCTCCTCCTCCTCCTCCTCCTCCTCTCCTGCTACTCCTCCTCCTGCTACTCCTCCTTCTCCTCTTCTGCACTTTCCTTTTTCCTTCCTTTTTTGCCTCCACTTCTCTTCTCCCCCCCTCCTCCTCCCCTCCTCCTCCTCCTCCTCTCCTCCTCCTCCTCCTCCTCCTCCTTTACTTTTTTCATCTCCTCCATCCCATTTTTTCTCCCGCCTTTCTTTTCAGGATCTTTATTGTTTTCTGGGCTGTCTGCTGCTTTCTCTCTCTCTCTCTCTCTCTCTCTCTCTCTCTCTCTTCTCTCTCTCTCTCTCTCTCTCTCTCTCTCTCTCTCTCTCTCTCATCTCAGACTTATCCTACACAGGGCTTCTTCTACCTTGGCCGCGCTTATCCGCTTTCCCGAGAGAGAGAGAGAGAGAGAGAGAGAGAGAGAGAGAGAGAAGAGAGAGAGAGAGAGAGAGAGAGAGAGAGAGAGAGAGTACAACAAAAGAAGAGCAAGATGTCTTCTCACACTCACTCCCGCTGGTAATGAGAAAGGAGGAGAGAGAGAGAGAGAGAGAGAGAGAGAGAGAGAGAGAGAGAGAGAGAGAGAAAGAGAGAGAGAGAGAGAGGGAGAGAGGGGAAAGTGATCAATACCTGTCCCTCATACTCCCTCACATCCACCTACCTCCACCACGACCACCACCACCACCACCACCACCACCACCACCACCACCACCACCACCACAACTACCACCACCACCACCACCACCACCACCACACCACACCACCACCACCACCACCACCATCACCACCATCACCATCACCACTTCCTTCACTAATATATAGAAATTAAGAAAATCATATCTTTAAGCAATACACGAAAGTCTATAATTATATAATTAATACTTAATGAAGGTTATTTGGGATATTATAGAAGGGATGTTTACGTAGATTGTATATGTATAAAACAAATGTGTATATATTGTGTTTGTAAATAATTTTTATGTATAATGTATTAGGTAGGGAAGGAATGAATTATTTTTTTTGTGTATATAATTACTATGAAGAAAAAATAAAATATTCTTTAAGTCTATTATCAAATTTGTGAATGATGATGATGATGATTATGATTAGTGATGATAATGGTAATGATGAAGTGTTGTTTTATCTCTGTGTGTGTATTTGGTAATGATGATGATGATGCTAATTAGTGATGATAATGATGCTGAG
>JAXIVD010010467.1:10000-13308 GCA_036785275.1 Cancer borealis
CACCACAACACCACAACCACAACCACAACCACCACCACCACCACAACCACAACCACAACCACAACCATAACGATCATGATAAGGGAGAAAAGAAGGAAAACAATTGATTAGATATTATAATTAAAATCACATCACCACCACAACTAGTATAATAATAATAATAATGATGATGATGATGATGATGATGATGATGATGCTGATGATGCTGATGATGATGATGATGATGATGATGATGATGAAAGAGGAAAGAAGAAATGGATTAGATATAATAATTTCAGTCCTAAAAATTATAGTAAAAAATACGTTTTAGTCAGTTGATTTTACAAAGAAATACGTTTCAATCTTAAAAATGGAAAAATGATACATATACATTTCAATCTTAGAAAATATATAAGAAATACATCATTTCAACCTTAGAAAATACAAAAAAATAGATCAATCAATTTATACCATATCCACACCCTATCCCTTCCTTACCACACCCTTAACACACCCTGTCCCACCCTTACCACACCCGCAAACACACTTAATTATACAAAGAAATACGTTTCAATCATAGTAAAAAAAAAATACATTTCTTTCATTCTTAGGAACACACTCAACACACCCCAACACCCTAACACACCCTTACCACACTGTAATATACCCCAACACACACTAACACACCCCATCCCACCCTATCCCATCCCAACACACTCTAACACACATCAACAGCCCCCAAACACCCCCTCAACACCCCACACTCACAATATTACACAGCAGCATGAAGGAGGGGGCAAGGCGGGTCGCTAAGCCAATAGACACCAGACGACCGAATGCAAACGTTCCCCAGAAGCAAGCATTGAGGTAAGCTGCTTCATCCATGCTCATCCCAGCGATGCTCCTCACGGCGTAAGAGAACACATACCCACCATACCCAGCCTGGAGGAGGAGGAGGAGGAGGTGGTGGAGGAGGAAGAAGAGGAAGAAGAGGATGAATAATATAAGATTAATTCATTCCTACCATATACCACCCATTCCCTATTACCATTACCCATTAAAACCAATTTAATAAAAGAAGAACTCATTTGTCATTCCTACCACCCATTCCCACCCACTACCACCCACTACCACCTATCACCACCCATCATCACCCATTACCACCCACTCCCACCCATTCCCACCCATTCCCCATCACTCACCTGTAATCCATCATACAGAAATAGCATCATAGCAGTAAGAACAGTGACAGTCAATTCTTGTTCCTTGGAGACTGGCGGTAACTTGGGCTCAGAGATTACATGCTTAGCTGCCTGCATCTCATACACCTCCTTCCCTGCCTCTACCTGACCGTTGCCTGCCTCCTCCGCCTCCCCCTTGTCCAGCCCCATGGCCTCCCGCGCAACCAGCAGGGTCAACAGCACTACCACTGGGATCTGAAGGGGTGGAGGGGTGAAGGGAAGTGAAGGGAAGGGAAGGGAAGTGAAGGGAAGGGAAGTGAAGGGAGGGAGAAAGATAGGTAAAAAAAGGGTTATGTTAGAATTATTTTGATATAGACACACATAAATACAAACACACAGACACACACACACACACACACACACACACACACACACACACACACACACACACACACACACACACACACACACACACACACACACCTAAGGGTCAAAATCTGCTTCAATTTCTTAACCTTTCACACCTTTAAGATCACTCATAAATAAAGAGAGAAGTTCATATCTTGACTCCTCCTCCTCCTCCTCCTCCTCCTCCTCCTCCTCCTCCACCTCCTCTTCCTCCTCCTCCTTTAATGGGCACACAGTTAAATCCCTTCCTCTTGAAACACCTGAGATTTTAACACCTGTGAGAAGACTTTTAATTAACAGGTAAAAATTTCTTCTTCTTTTGTTTTGAGGAGGAAGAGGAGGAGGAAGAATAAAAGGAAAAGGAGGAGGAAGAGGATAAGAAGAAATGAATTACATAACTAAATTACCTATCATTACACACACACACACACACACACACACACACACACACACACCTGCATGCTAGACAGGATATAGAACGCGTATTGTATATCAGAATCATCACTTAGATCCCCTGCCGAGGCGTTGACAGGGGGCAGGGAGAAGGACAAATTTCTAGGGACAGGGTGCAGGGAGGCGCTGGCATTGGCAGGGGCGTTGGCAGAGGCGTTGTCAGGGGCGTTGCAATCCTTGTTGAGTAGAAAAGGTTCAGCCACGATAGGGGAGAGAAAAGCCCCAAGGCCGTAGAAGAAGTGAAGAGTCTGTGTTGAGAAGAGATTATTAGAGGAGGAGGTGGTGGTGGTGGTGGTGGGGGAGGAGGAGGAGAAGGAGGAGGAGGTGGTGGTAGAGGAGGAGGAGGAGGAGGAGGAGGTTGTGGTGTCTAGATTATCTTTAAAGGGAAACATCAGTGAATAGAATTAAATGTTGATTATTTTCTCTCATTCTCTCTCTTAATTTCTCTCTCTCTCTATTCATCTATCTATCTATACATACATATATCTATTAAATCAACTATCTATCTATCTATTTATCTATCAAAATATGTATCTATCATTCTCTAATCATAAAAATAAGAAAGAAACATAAAAATTATACACCCCAGAAAATCTCTATAAAAGTCTACGGACAATACATCCCACATTTCACTAACTCTCACCCCCACGCACACAAACGCTCATACCACACAAACCACACTATATACAGCATCCCCACTCACCACATACCTGCAGGAAGGGTGCCACATTACGCCCATACAGTTGAATCATGGATATATTGGCCACAGTGTCTATCGTGCCCATGAAATAGCCCATGACAGCCAACACGCCGGCCAGTCCCCACAGCACACGACACCAAGGGATGATAGCTAAGGTGACAGCCAGCATGGTTGTGGAGATCAGGAGAACCACGTGATTACCGAGCCTGTAGATTGATGGGAAGTGATGGGAAGTGATGGGAAAGTGAAGGATTGATGGGATAGTGATGGGAAGTGATGGGAAGTGATGGGAAGTGAAGGGAAGTGAAGGGAAAAGAAGATAAATAGATTAAAATATAGAAATGACAAAAAATGTGTAAATAATGAAAAATATAAAGAAAAACGATAAAAATAATTAAAAAAAGAGACAGATACATAAATTTAAAACACAAATAATTAATGACACACACACACACACACACACACACACACACACACACACACACACACACACATACACACACACACACAGCCTTACCTGCTCTCACTCCTGAAGTACTTAACCCACCAAGTGATTTTGGTTCTGTCCTGAGGAAGCGGCTCATGAT
>JAXIVD010010468.1:0-13303 GCA_036785275.1 Cancer borealis
GTGGTGGTGGTGGTGGTGGTGGTGGGTGGTGGTGGGTGGGTGGGTGGTGGTGTTGTTGTTGTTGTTGTTGTTGTTGTGGTTGGTGGTGGTGGGGGTGGTGGTGGTGGTAGTGGTGGTGCTGTGTCCAATTAACAATAATAAACAATAATGGAAATAGATTAGGCAATTAAGACCACTTTCTCTCTCTCTCTCTCTCTCTCTCTCTCTCTCTCTCTCTCTCTCTCTCTCTCTCTCTCTCTCTCTCTCTCTCTCTCTCTCTCTCTCTCTCTCTCTCCTCTCTCTCTCTCTCTCTCTCTCTCTCTCTCTCTCTCTCAAGGATCTATCAGCCTTTGAAAGAAAACGGTTACCGAGTCTCATTAAAACTTCAAGCACACACTCTGCTAATTTAACACTGGCTACCTCTCAATGCTTCCACGCCAGGTATTGACAGTATTAATTAGGCTCCTTTACCTGCGGCAACCTCAGCTTCAGACATATTTTCAAAGTGTTCCATTACAGATAATACTCGTTGGATATGTACTTATTATTTTTTTTAGTTTAACGTTAGATTGTAAAATTTTGATAAGGATTTTTTTGTTAGCATTAGTAGAAGAAATAAGTTTTTTTTTTTAATTGCATATATATTTCAATTTTATTAATTATTTTATTCAATATATTTCTTTTTTTTTACCAATTTCACTATTTTTAGCTACTATTTGCCTTTCCTAGTTTCCAAACATCTCAAAATCTAAATATAAACACCTCAACATAAACCAATTTTCCACGTGAAGTTAAATTTTCACGCGAACTCTTGAAAACTTGAAAAATCAGTGTTTGGTAAAGTATTTTTTTCGTCTTGTGGTTTCATTTTTCTTCCTTCCTTCCTTCCTCTTGGGTGGACATAACAGGTGCAGCAAGTTAACCTTTCTCCGTTTTCTTCACGTTACTTTAAGGGCAGACTGCGTAAAATACTTCATCCCACCGTCATGAAAATACAAGCTGCCTCACCATCAATCATTCCTCTTGACTGTAAGCATCTCTTCCTCTTCCTCTTCCTCTTCTTCCTCTTATTATTATTCTGTTTTCTCTCCTTTCTTCAGTCTCTATGTAAACAATCTTCCTTCTTTTTTTCTTTTCTTCCTCGTTATCTCACTTTATTACTTTTCCTGTTCTATTTTTCCTTTTCCTATCCTTCATAATAGTGTGTCTGTGTGTGTGTGTGTGTGTGTGTGTGTGTGTGTGTGTGTGTGTGTGTGTGTGTGTGTGTGTGTGGGTGTGTGTGTGTGTGTGTGTGTGTGTGTGTGTGTGTGTGTGTGTGTGTGTGTGTGTGTGTGTGTGTTTACCTATGCATTATCACCATAAGTTAAGCACACACTATTAATGACACACACACACACACACACACACACACACACACACACACACACACACACACACACACACACACACACACACACACACACACACACACACACACACACACACACACACACTACATAGATAAGTGGACCCTAATATAAACAACTTTTTGGCAGAGCGAGCAAAGAGAGAGAGAGAGAGAGAGAGAGAGAGAGAGAGAAGAGAGAGAGAGAGAGAGAGAGAGAGAGAGAGAGAGAGAGAGAGAGAGAGAGAGAGAGAGAGAGAGAGAGAGAGAAGAGTCATACCTTGCTTATAAGTGAACGCAATATAAAATTTCTCATAAGCAGTTTGTCTTCATCGCTTTAAGGAGGAAAATGACAAGAATCTTCTGAAGCATTATGGAGAAACTTCTACAAACTCTTACTTTTTTTCCTTTCCTCTTTTAATTGAAAATGATAACCTTCCATCTTTTCTATTTACGTTAAAAAACCAATTATTACATTTTTTTGGAGAAGATATTACAAAAATGTTTTCTATTTCTAGCATAATTTGATATTCTTTTCATCACTTGAGATCATGTGAGGTCAGTAATTGGATCATGTCACGTGTAGAGTAATGACAAGTGATTATAACCCTTACCTGTAGCAACGTTAATTAACAAACACACACCTGGGTTACCTGTTACCTGCCGTTCCTACTTCCCTTACCTAACACACGACCTTACACCAAATATTGTCTCACTTGCTTCCTTATCTCCTCCTCCTCCTCCTCCTCCTCCTCCTCCTCCTCCTCCTCCTCCTCCTCCTCCTCCTCCTCCTCCTCCTCCTCCTCCTCCTCTGCCTATAATCACAGCCTATAAAGTTACTTCCATTACCTCGTGAAATACCAGCAGCCAAGATCCTATTTTCAAACAGATATTTTTCCGTCGCCTCGCGTTCCCCACCAGGTAACTCATCACCTTAATGAGCGCAGATTCCACCTAACTTAAAACTCAAGGTAACACGTGCAACGGGCTACTATCACCCTTAAGGAGACGTGGTGTAAGGACTAGTTTCAAGGCGTCCGTTTTATTTCTCAAAAGGGCGGGAAAAGCATTTTCTTGACATAGGGCTGCTACCTCTCTCTCTCTCTCCCCCTCTTCCTCCTCCTCTTCCTCCTCCTCCTCCTCTCGCCTCGCTCCAGCTGCCGCCAAACGCATTAATAAGGAAACAACAGTGTCCTTCTCTTCCCTCAGCTGTACCTGGCATCGTCTCAGCGACAGGTAATTAATTGTTAACGAATTTACCTTATTGACGAAACACACCTCAGACACCACCGATCAACAACAAAATAAAAAATAATAAAAAAGTTAATTAAAATATATCTAAAAACAATGTAATTATAAAATGGGAAACTTTTTATAGATACAATCCAATATGGTTAAATAAAATCATACATACTAAATTCCTTCCTATGTATAGACGTAAAAATGAAGAAAATTTACATACCAGGTAAGCGTAGCGTGGTCATTAAGCATCATTATAGATTCTGGTCATTAGGATTACTTAAAAGGCAGAGAAACATGATAATTAGAGTGAATATTAAGGGGATACCACTCCAATTAACGTAAATATCAAACTAATTAACGTAATCTGCCAAAAGCCATGAGTTTGATATTTAAGGATAGATTCAGGGTAAGAAATAGTCAGCTGCGTAATGACAGGTGTAATTAATGGCTAATTAAAGCAAACACAGGTGCAAATAAGGTCATTTAAGTACAAAAAACACACATGACAACAAGCTTATGTAAACTGAGCAAGAGAAACACATGAAAAAAAACATACGAAAATAAAAAATATATAGATAAATAAAATAAAAAATATACATCCTGACTATAAAAAATGGAAAAAAAAAAAAGGTAGAGAAAAGGAAAATATACAGAATACGAAATAAATTGAATAGTAGAAAGTGATGAAAAAAAAGGAAAAAATAGTGAACAAACATTTAAACCAAACCGGAAACCCAATTAATTCAACAGCATTCAAACATAAACATAAACACACACACACACACACACACACACACACACACACACACACACACACACACACACACACACACACACACACACACACACACACACACACACACACACACACACACAAATACATATATAGTAGTAGTAGCTCCCTCCCCCCTCACTCACCCTCCCCTCCACCTCTCCCCTCGACTACCTGGTATAATTAATTAGGGTAATTATCCAACAAATTAGTCTATATGAGGGTCCTTAAGGATGAAAAATGTTACAGGTGTGTGAGATTACCTGTGGAAATAGAAGGAATGGGAAGGAGTGTTAGAGAAAGAGGGAAAAAAAGGAATAGAAGGGAAAATGGAAACAAGAATGAGACAAAAAAAGGATAATTATTAAAGTACTCTTAAGTGGTATATTCGACCCCAAAAAATTATGGGAATATAGAAAAAAAAAGGTGAAGAAAGAGATAAAGAGGAAATAACTAGAATAAAGGAAGACAAAGATAATGTGTAAAGAAGACTTGGAGAGGAGGAGGAAATAAGGAAGAAGGAAACTCAAAGTGAAGGAAAAACTTACGTGACGGGACGGATTACTTATGAAAGGAGGAGGAGGAGGAGGAGGAGGAGGAGGAGGAGGAGGAGGAGGAGGAGGAGGAGGAGGAGGAGGAGGAGGAGGAAGAGGAAGAGGAGGTGTGTGTGTGGGATGCGAACCCGGATTTGTCATGTTTAATCCAGGTGTGGAAAGACTCTAGACGCAGGACCAGGTGACACACAGGTAGATAAATATCCAAGCCTCCTCCTCCTCCTCCTCCTCCTCCTCCTCCTCCTCCTCCTTCTTGGTTTAAAAAAATACGATATATATATATTTTCTTGTATACGAAACAAAAATCCAAGAAAAATTGAAAAAAGAAAAAAGAAAAAGAATAAGAAAGGAAACGAAGGTGTTAGCGAATGCCACGACGGAACGAATAGCAATGAATATTCGTGTTTATTATTCACGAAGAGGAGGAGGAGGAGGAGGAGGAGGAGGAGGAGGAGGAGGAGGAGGAGGAGGAGGAGGAAGAGGAGGTGATGAAAAAAAAAAGTAAAAAGGGATAGACAGACATCACATATATATATAAAAAAAAAAAAAAAGAGGGAAAGAATATAATAAAAAATAAATGAAAAAAAAAAAAAAAATCCTCAGGGATGACTAATATAAAATTGAGGGAAAACGGGAAATGAAGTTAAAATCGCATTGAGTCAAGAGGCGATAAAAATAAAGGATTGGTATTAGTGTCTGTGATGTAAATTCTCACATCCTCTGCCTCCTGCCTCCTCCTCCTCCATCACTCACACCTTCCTACACCTTCTATTTACATATATACAAGTGTGTTCAGTCAAACCTCCTGTTTCTTGTCTTTAAATTTACATACATAGGGAGTCTACTGTCTAAGAAACCCTGTCTTGTGTTGATATATGTTGTCTGTCTGGTTTTTTTTTTTCTCTCTCTCATGTGTGTGTGTGTGTGTGTGTGTGTGTGTGTGTGTGTGTGTGTGTGTGTGTGTGTGTGTGTGTGTGTGTGTGTGTGTGTGTGTGTGTGTGTGTGTGTGTGTGTGTGTGTGTGTGTGTGCGTGTGCGAGCCAGTGCAATATTGGAGGTATTTCTGTGATCCATCTCTGTCCTTAAATCAATTGTTTAATTTTACATATATTTACTTTTTTCAACCTCTGTCTGTCTGTTTGTCTGTCTGTCTGTCACTCTTTTTCTCTCTCTCTCCCTTTTCTTTCTCTTTCTCTCTCTCTCTTTCTTTCTCTTTCTCTCTAACCACTTGTTTTTCTCCTCAGTAATTCCCTCAATGATTAATATCTAGCTTTGCCCTCTTCCCCTTCCTTCCTCATCCGTGGAAAGGAGGGAAGAGAGGAAGATGGAAGGGAGAGAACGGGGAAGGAAGGAAGGAGTGAAAGAAGGAAGGAAGGAAGGAAGGAAGGAAGGAAGGAAAGAAGGAAGGAAAGAAGGAAAGAAGGAAGGAAGGAAGGAAAGAAGGAAGGAAGGAAGGAAGGAAGGAAAGAAGAGACAGAGGAAGATGAAACATGAGGAAGGTAAAATCAAAGACAGAGGAACAAAAATAAATAAATAAATAAAACAATAAAGGTGTAATATTCCAATCATTAATATAAAACTTTCCATACAACTGTTTTCCCATTTTCTTTGATCACCTGCAGACAATATAAAAGAGTCGCCCCTTCATGTGACTGAGTGAGGGGTGATGAGGCAGAAAAGGCACCTCAACCCTACTCCCCTTTGTCACCTAATCGATCGAGGGGACACGAACCCTTGTATCTCTGATTAGCAAGACAGTGAAGTGACACGTGTTCTGATTGGCAACACTGATAGCCAATGAAAGGATAGTATTTCTGAATCCTATAACATGATTGGTGCAAATGAGGAAACTGATCAAGCAATTAGAAAAGGTTCATTGTTTTTTTTTTTTTTATTATTATTATCATTATTATTAGTGTGAAATAACGTAATGTTCGACTGGATGATTAGTGTTATTTGTTAATCAGATTCTTACGGTGAAATGAACCTAATATGAATCTGTGTTTTGTACATACGCTTCGGAGGAAAATGTTATGTTACGGTGTTATTGAATTAGAGAATGTGATTGCTTTAGTTTTCTAGCGTGTATGTATCTATGTATGTATGCATGTATGTATGTATGTATGTATGTATGTATGTATGTATGTGTGTGTGTGTGTGTGTATGTATTTTCCTTTTGTTATTGTTATTAGTGTTGCTGTGGAATTATTGTGAATATTATTATCGTTATTATTATTATTATTATCATTGTTAGTTTTTATATTTGTGATTTAAAACTAACTGACTTTCTGACTTTCCTCCAAAAACAGTTATTCATCTATATTTCCTCTTCCTCCTCCTCCTCCTCCTCCTCCTCCTCCTCCTCCTCCTCCTCCTCCTCCTCCTCCTCCTCCTCCTCCTCCTCCTCCTCCTCCTCCTCCTCCTCTTGACAAACCACCTACGAATAGAAGTGATGGAACTATTAATTCAAATTGGAGGAGGAAGATACGAAAGAGAAAGAGGAAGAGAGGGAGGAGGAGGAGGAGCAGAAGGAGGAAGGACGTCGCTCTTCTCTCCTTCCTGTGAGAGGAAATGAGGGCAACCAGAAACTCGTGTGGGCATTTAGCGACGAATCACCATCATTTATGTGAGGAGGAGGAGGAGGAGGAGGAGGAGGAGGAGAAAAGAAGAAGAAGAGGAGGAATAGTGGTGGTGAGGAGGCAAGGAAGGCGACAATATTGACTTTGAAACAAAAATACACACAAAAAGAAGACACAAATTACAATTATTAAACAAACAAACATCGCTGAAGATTTGGAAAAAAAAAAAAAATGCCGTGTTCCGTGTGTTTAACAAGAAAAAAATATATAGAAGTAAAAAATGCATATGAGAAAGAATTGAATCAAACGATGAAGAGGTACAACTTTGGGTTTTGTTAAGAGTTAAGAAAAAATAATATTAACAAAAAATTATAAAAAGTTCTGGAGGGAAGGAGGAAGTAAGGAAATAGGAAAGGAAGGGAAGATAGGAGAAGTAAGGTAAGTAAAAGTGTCGTAAGGCTTAGTTATGACCTGTTTTGAGCCGTAAGAATCATTACAAGAATATACGTGGAAGTTAAGAATATATGTGTTACTTACAGTGTAGCAAGGCGTGTGTAGGAGTAGACGTGGATTACTAATAGCTATCAAATCCTCTTAATGTGTTATTGATGGAGTTTAATACCAGGATAAAGGGAAGGCATGAAGAAGGGAAAAGAAGGAAAACAAGTAAGAAAAGGGAAAAGAAACGCAGAAAAGAGAAAAAGAGAGAAAGCAAGGACAGGAAATGAAAACGATCCTTCACTTAAGACAACACCATCCTCACAGCTATTATTTCGTGAGCCCCAACTAAAAGACCTTCAAATACAGTAGCCCCCCCTGTCTCCCTTTCCTCTATGCACCGCTGATCGAAAGAAAACAAGATACTAGATTGTCTTCTTTTCTTCCCCCGCCTGCCGTTCGCTCCTCCCGACAACCCAACCCAGTTTTATAGGATGGAAGGAGAGTTACGTTCAGCTCCCAACTTTACAAGACAATGGAAGCAGTTACTAAATGTTGTTGTTACTGTATTTCGTATGGTTTATGCATTCAATTATTTATTCATTTATTTTCTTGCTTGATTTCATTTTGGAATTCTTGTGTTTGTGTTGTGTGTGTGTGTGTGTGTGTGTGTGTGTGTGTGTGTGTGTGTGTGTGTGTGTGTGTGTGTGTGTGTGTGTGTGTGTGTGTGTGTGTGTGAAAATATTAGGTAGTGACATTTCTTTCTTTCTTCTCCTGTATAAAGGGAAAAAACGTGTAACCAAAGGGGAAAAAAGGGGAAAAAAGTAGCTTATGAGAAAGCAATGCAAAACTTTATCTCTCTCTCTCACACATATTTTTTATAAGTTTTAAATGTATGTACTTCTCAGTCAATTTGGCAGTGTGAATATGTGTGTGTGTATGTGTGTGTGTGTGTGTGTGTGTGTGTGTGTGTGTGTGTGTGTGTGTGTGTGTGTGTGTGTGTGTGTGTGTGTGTGTGTGTGTGTGTGTGTGTGTGTGTGTGTGTGTGTGTGTGTGTGTGTGTGTGTGTGTGCATGTGCGTGTGTATGTGTGTGCGTGTGTGCGGCAAACGTTTAAAGGTGCGCTGGAAGACAGGCAGTAAACGCAGCTTTCTTATGCTAAAAACTGATATTTAACACAAACAAAGTAACAAGAAAGAAAGAAGGAAGGAAAGAGAATGACAAAACGAGATGAAAGAAACACTGATAAAGGAAGATTAATGAAAAATACAACAAAATACACTTACAACACAGGTATCACAGCACCACGCATTGATCCCACCACTATTCTCTCCCTCCCTCTTTCCCTCCTTCCCTCCATCCCTACAACCTCTTTCCTCCATCCCTCCATCACCCATGACAGCCTCCTTCACCCCACTCCACCCCTACGCCTGTGGATGAGAGGGAGATGAAAGGGAGGTGAGAGGAAGGTGAGAGGGATGAGAGGGAGACGGTGTGGTGAGTTTTGCAGCATCACACGACTGGCAACTCAACGTGACACTGCAGTACCGCACCCGCTGCTGGTGGGGGAGGAGGAGGAGGAGGAGGAGGAGGAGGAGGAGGAGGAGAGGAGGAGGAGGAGGAGGAGGAGGAGGATGGTGAGGAGATGCGAGATGAGATGAGTAGAGGTGGGTACATACGATACACACACACACACACACACACACACACACACACACACACACACACACACACACACACACACACACACACACACACACACACACACACACACACACGATGAGAAGTGAATGGAAAATGTGATTCCGTGATTAGCATGTTATTGCGTTTGACTCGTGAAGAAAACTGGAAATACTAAATATATTCTTCCCCCCCCCCCCCCCCCCCCCCCCAAAAAAAAAAAAAAAAAAAAAAAAAAAAAAAAAAAACATTTCTTACGTATATAGCAAACTAGGAAAATTTTTAAACTCAATTATATAAAAGAAGGAAAATTTACCATATAAAGTTCTATATTGATGTTCTGTTTGTGATGTGGAACGATTTTGGAGAATATCAAAATTAGGTCAAAAATAATAGGTAAGGGTCGTTAATTAACTGCAAATCACTTACATGTTGCTCACGTGATCCATCATTAACGACAGGTAAGCTGGAAGGTCATTAGTGAAGCCTGTTTGGTGAGTGTGTGTGTGTGTGTGTGTGTGTGTGTGTGTGTGTGTGTGTGTGTGTGTGTGTGTGTGTGTGTGTGTGTGTGTGTGTGTGTGTGTGTGTGTGTGTGTGTACATAATGCATAAGCCTTCCCCTTGTATGTATGTATGTACACCTGGATGAAGGTAATTACTGAGCCCTGATAGCATGAGAGAGAGAGAGAGAGAGAGAGAGAGAGAGAGAGAAGAGAGAGAGAGAGAGAGAGAGAGAGAGGAGGAGAGAGAGAGAGAGAGAGAGAGAGAGAGAGAGAGAGAGAGTTATGAGGCAGATGACGACACAAGGAAGGGAAAGGACGTGGAAGGAGGAGGAGGAAGATAGAAAAGAAAGAGAGGAGAGGACAAGAGAGGAAGGGAAGAAGGGAGGAAGAAGGGAAGCAGGGAAGGGAAAGTGAGTTAAGTCTGTGGAAAATAGGAAGAGTAAACTTGACATGTATAAAATGAAAAGTGGATGAAAGGGAAAGGCAAGAAAAAAAGCACAAAAAAGTTAGAATAATGAGGAGAGAAATTAATGATGATGATAGTAATAGTAGTAGTAGTAAGAGGAATAATGATAATGATAATAATAATGATAATAATAATAATAATAATAATAATAATTTCAATATCAGGATACAATTAAAAGCAAAATATACGACGATAAGCGAGAAAAATACTGATCACATTATGCAAAAGAGGAACATAAATTTTCAAACTTATCATTATGAAACGTGACCAAATGGATTCTTTATAAAATGACAAACTGATGCATCATTAAAAATGATTGTTATTATCAATTGTAATGATCCTTTCATCTCTATGTCTGCTTGAATTTCACGTTGATTGTCTCTCTCTCTCTCTCTCTCTCTCTCTCTCTCTCTCTCTCTCTCTCTCTCTCTCTCTCTCTCTCTCTCTCTCTCTCTCTCTCTCTCTCTCTCTCTCTCTCTCTCTCTCTCTCTCTCGCTCTAGCTCGTTAGTTCTATTTTAAATCATATCCTAGACTGTCACACACACACACACACACACACACACACACACACACACACACACACACACACACACACACACACACACACACACACACACACACACCACCTGACTCTCATAACATCTTCTGAAAACCAATTAAAAGTCTCACAAATCATGATATTTATGTTTTAACTTTCCATCATTTATTTTTTTATATATATTTCATACATTCCTCTTCTTTTTTCCATTTCTTCAATAGACTTCTTTATTAGTTATCAATACATATTATTTTTTAGTTTAAGAATTTATATATTTTTTTTATGCTTAAATTATTGAGCATTTAATCTTTCCATTCCGTGGCAATAGAAGTAAAAATGAACACCTGTTTAATTAGGATCCAGACACACCTGAGTCACGTGAGACTGAACACTTGTGACCTCTCCCTCTGTGTGTGTGTGTGTGTGTGTGTGTGTGTGTGTGTGTGTGTGTGTGTGTGTGTGTGTGTGTGTGTGTGTGTGTGTGTGTGTGTGTGTGTGTGTGTGTCCAACAGGTAACAAACAGGTGAGGTACAACTTATCAAACGGTGTGCAGGTGTGTTGATCGCTGTTGCTAATTAATTCGTCCAACACAAACAAGATTCAAACACAAGCGACAACTTTTGATGCCGCCCGTGTGTACCTATGTGCGTCTAACATACATTCATACATACATCTAGCTTACTGGTACAGCACTGATCAGTCACACACGTACATGAATAGGTTTGTGTGGAATTTCTAATAGATATACACATTGTTTACATTACTTTATAGACTATGTTATTATGTGCAAATTCTTAAGAGATAAACACATTACTTATATTACTAATCAAACCTAACTTTTTTTTTTTATCTATGTGCGAATTCTTAATAGATATAAACCCATTACTTATATTACTAACCTAACCTAACCTAACTTAACCTTTTCATCTATCATTCCATATATAAAACGATAGTCATTTTCCTCCATAATATCTACTTTACTACGTCTCAAAGTTTATCTATCACCAAACTCGTCTTTAGGAAACTTTTTTAAGAGCTGCCATTTAGAATCTTCCTTAGTCCACCATCGATACCAGGATGTGATTTTCGTAAGCCAAACTTTCGCTTTAGGAAATTTTCTTGAGACAAATTAGGTTAAGGAGGGCAAGGTACCTGGTTACTGGTGGTTAGTGGTTAGTGGTTAGAGGTGGGGGAGGGAAAGGGATGGTTAGTTGGAAGGGAAGGGAAGGAGTGGTTAGTGGAAGGGAAGGGGGAAGGAATGGTTAGTCGTTAGAGGGGAAGGGGAAAGGAATGGTTAGTGGAAGGGAAGGGGAAGGGGAAAGGAATGGTTAAAGGTTAGTGGAAGAGGAAGGGGAAGAAGAAATGTATGGTTAGTTTAAGGGTAGAGGGAAGAAATTGTTAGGGGAATGGGGAAGGAATGGTTAGAGGGAAGAGGGAAGGAATGATTAGTGGTTAGAGGAAGGGGAAGGGGGAAGGAATGGTTAGAGGGGAAGAGGAAGGAATGATTAGTGGTTAGAGGAAGGGGAAGGGGGAAGGAATGGTTAGAGAAGGGGAAGAGAGAGGAATGAAAGTATTGAAGTGAGATGGGAAATTATTTATAGAATCACCCTAAATTTGAGCACATAAAGACGTCACTTTCTTTCTCTCTATCTTACTTTTTTTTTTTCTTTCGCACGCAAATCTAAAATCTCGAAAATGAATATAAAAACGACACACACAGGAAAAAAGTTAATCAAAATAAATAAATAAACACTAATAGACAGACTGCGACAAGTTTGTTTATCCTTAATAACCTGACGTGTGGGATAGCTTTTTAATCCCTCAAGATAATCCCCTAAAAGTTACTAATTTACTCCGTGTTGAGATTAGAAAAAAAATATATATGTTAATGTTTCATAATACCTTCTTCCCCTCACTAGATTAACAGGCAACTTCAGACCTTAGTGTAGGATGTTATAGGTGTCATTTTGTTACCTTAATCATGGCCACGTAGGACCACTGAGGACATTCACCTCCTCCTCTTCCTCTTCCTCCTCCTCCTCCTTCATTCCCTCCATAATCCTTCTTCCATTCCCATCCTTTATCATCCTTCCCTCTCTCCTTCCCTCTCTCCTTACACATTAATTTTCGTATCCTCTCCTTTCTCTCATTTTCCTTCATTCCTTCTGTGCATTAAATCATTTAATATTACCTTGTTTTTTCCCCTCTTCATATCTACACCTCTCACTCCATTTTTCTTTACTCTCTCCCAGCGAACCATTTCATTTATTTATTTCTCCTTCACTATCTTCTCTCCTCCTCCTCCTCCTCCTCCTCCTCCCCCTCCTCCTCCCCCCCGGCAAGTCTTTGAGGGTGAGAGTGGGTATCATCTTAAAAGGGACTCTGAGCTTTACAGTTTGATAAGTTTGAGCGGATCTATAGACTTTGAAGAGCCATTTGGACGCTAAATGATGTGTGTGTGTGTGTGTGTGTGTGTGTGTGTGTGTGTGTGTGTGTGTGTGTGTGTGTGTGTGTGTGTGTGTGTGTGTGTGTGTGTGTGTGTGTGTGTGTGTGTGTGTGTGTGTGTGTGTGTGTGTGTGTGTGTGTGTGTGTGTGTGTGTGTGTGTGTGTGTGGATGGTGAAGGCAGTAAAGAAAGGAAGAGGAAGAAAAGGAAAGAGAAGAAGAAAATATGATGAATGAACGAAAGAAATAAAGTATAACAAAATGAATTCATAGATAGAGAAAAGAAGGAAAAACGAGATGAGGAAGGAAATAAGGAATAGAAGGGGATGATAAAGGAGTAAATATAACATAAGAGGAATAAACATGGAATAAAGTAAAGCAGATATACATAGGAATAATTTTAAGAGCACGTCCTTCAGTTAATATCAGATAAGCAGGTATTAATTTAACTCACGGTGGAGAGGTAGGCAGGTAAGGCAGGAGAGGGAGCCAATACCTGTCCTCTAATTAACAGCTACAGGTAAATCAGGTGACAAGGACGTACAAACTTGCAATTGCAATAGGACAGGTATATAACTAATTATTACGTCCAGGTGCGATAGATTCATTAAGTTTATATAGATTGAATATTTATCTTGTATTTTTAAGTTTGATTTAGTTAGGTGAGAAAAATGAAGGACAGGTAAGTGATATTGCTTTCGTGAATTAAGAGGAAAGAAGTTAATGG
>JAXIVD010010469.1:7500-13300 GCA_036785275.1 Cancer borealis
GTGTATCAAGGCGGGGTGGTCACTCAGTGGGAGGCGCCAAGTTAATCGTTTTTGCCCCCATAAAGCGTCGTACCTGCAGTTCCCGACGCGGCATTAAGGAGCGCGTCAAGTTGTGTCTCCAGCACGACGCCCGTGGACCCGCACAAAGCCGCCTCATTCCCTCCATAAAGCAACACGATATCGGAACCGATCCAGGAGGTGCTAAATATTGCAACATAAAGAATACTGGACAGTGGAGGCGAGGGATGGAGGGGAAAAGAAAGGGAGGAGGGACGGGTGGGAGGAGAAGAGGAGGCGCGAGGTGCCTGCTGTCTTCTCGCCGCTAGCTGCTGCCCTCTACCATCGCCCGCTTGAACCATCAGGCCGCCCGTCGCGTCTCTGCCCTGCACCGCCCCTGAAGCAGCCGCCGCCCGGGGAGCAGCACGGCTACCCGCGCTGAGAAACAGAGGCGCTGGTCACTCAGACTCAAGTGTCTCCTGAGAGAGGCAACGACAGGCCAGACGCAGCGTCAGTAGCCAGCGGGACTTGGGGCGTTGGGGAGCCTGCCAAGACCCGCCCCTGGGAATGACGGACGTCCTGCCGTCCGCGTATATAACGAGGACAGCGAGACGGGTCTCTGCGAGACGGGCCCTCACTTCAAACGCGCGTGTTCCCCGAGTGTGAGACATTATCACTGCGATCTCCGCCGAACACCCACACAAGGGACCCACCATGCAAATCTGATATGTCACGTCGACAGTAAACCACAAGCAAGTCAGCCACTCAAAACACATTTCATGAATTAGTGACATGAAAGGAGCCGCCAACCCGTTGTCTGCACTCTTCCCCCATCCCCCCCTCACACCCCCTACCGTGGCGCCACACTACCCCTGGCCGCACCAACTCAACCATTTTTATATTTGTGGAGTTTCGTGGCATTGTTGCATTCCTGAGTCATCATAAAACAAGTGAGTACAGAGTTACCCGCTGTCGCCTGGCTGCTGCCGCGGCCTCTGCCGTCGCCGCCCGTTGAGACACCGCCTCTCACCTTACACCATCAACCATCGGAGGTGTGGCCACTAGTTCCGTGCGAGCGTTAAAATGTTCGAGAAACGTGCAAATATTTCTTAATAATTGTTTCAAACTTGGCATCGCGAGTGCCAGGTGACAGAACTGACGCCTCGCCAGCCTTTCTGTCCTCCCCCTTACCGACGTGTGTCGTCCCTCGGCCCTGCGGTGCCACTCGCCTTCCCTGGGCGTGGGTGTGGCACTGGCGGCCTTCCTCGTTACCTGCTGGGGTAAGGCAACACCACTAATCCGACGAAGGTGTCAGAACAGACGGAGTATGTGACTATCCGGAGTTAGAGGCATCCTGGCACCCTGGCACCCTCCTCGGAGTGCCACGTATCAGATGGCGAAATTTTAGTGCAGGCGCGGCGGTCCATCTGTTGTAATGGGTGCGTGACGTGGCGGGGCGAGTCTCTCCTCTCTCTGCACCACTTCGATAATGTAAAGTCTCGTGCCGCGCATCATAAATTGTGATGAAGTTATCAGCGTGGTGACGAAAGGGGAAGGAGGGAGGAGGAAGGGGGAGGAGGGGGAGTTGAAGGGGAACATTACCCCCGCATACGTCACAGCAGCTACCCACAAAGACGCAGGGAGGGATAGAAGGGAAGAGAGAAGAGAGGAAGGAGAAGAAAGAGATGAGAGGGAAAAGAAGACGACAAACACAAGACTATGAACAACACAAACAACAACAAAATATTTATAAAAAGGAAAACAATAGAACTGAAGCAAAAAAAAATCAATATAAGGGAAATAAAACAAATAAACAGGCTGTACCGAAGGGAGTAAACAAGAACAAAAACACTGAATGAAGAAAACAGACAAACGCAAAGAAAACGGAAACAGTAAAACAAACAAACAGCACCAAAAATACACTTCACTCCTGTTAATTACCCAAGAGGAGGAGGAGGAGGAGGAGGAGGAGGAGGAGGTGGAGGGAAACCCAGGTGCTTTCCTCCTCCCCCTGACTGACACAAACACCTTCCACACACACACACACACACACACACACACACACACACACACACACACACACACACACACACACACACACACACACACATGCAAACAGACAGACACACACACACACAACAAACAAAACACTGAGGTGTGTGTTGCCGCCTCGTTTGTGTTCTCAAATCACGGAAGTAATGATATTCCGGCGTTTGTGAGGGGATGAATTTCAATTGCATTTTACGTGTGTGTATGAGTGTATGTTTGTGTATATATGTATATGTATGTGTATGTGTATGTGTGTGTGTGTGTGTGTGTGTGTGTGTGTGTGTGTGTGTGTGTGTGTGTAGTCTCACTCCTCTGCTCACCATACAGTGATGCACTCTTTAACCCACTCTTCCACTCTTTAACCCAGGTGTGACACAAGAGCCAGCAGGTAAATATTGCCGCCGCCGCCACTAACTCAGGGTCGTGTTGGGTTAATTTTGGCGGGAATTATGATCCCATGGCGGCGCTTAACTTTGTGTGTGAGGATGAAAAATATTGTGTAACTCTGGATATGGGGTGTTTCAGCTTTAAACCGAGGTGTGTGCTTGTGTGTGTGTGTGTGTGTGTGTGTGTGTGTGTGTGTGTGTGTGTGTGTGTGTGTGTGTGTGTGTGTGTGTGTGTGTGTGTGTGTGTGTATGAACGTATTTTATAATCATGTAAGTGGCCATTATGAAGAAAATATGGCAAACATTTGTGGTTGAGTAAACGAAAAAAATAATATATATGATTGAGGTAATGAAGGAGGTAATGAAGGAGAAGGAAGGACTTGCAGGATCAATGTTTGTGTCGTAATATTTTCCTACGTGTGTCCCAATTACGCTATAACTATAATGCAACTTTAGATAATGAAGATTATTATTATTATTATTATTATTATTATTATTATTATTATTATTATTAGTAGTAGTAGTAGTAGTAGTAGTAGTAGTAGTAGTAGTGATGGTGGTGGTAGTAACTGATGCAGTAACAGTAATGCGACCAGTAGTAATAATAGTAGTAGTATTTATTGTCGTTGTTGTTGTTACTGCAGAAGAAGATGATGAAGATGATGGTGATGATGATAATGACAATGATAATGACAATGACAATGAAAATGACGATGACGATGATCACTAAGAACAAGAAAATTATAATACTAAAAAAAAAACATGAACATAAACACAAACAAAAACCAAAACAAGGACATGAAGAGCAAGCAAACAGATAAAAAAAGACAAAGATGCCGTTTCTTTTTTTTCTTTCTTTTTTTTTGTTATGGCCACCATCCTCACACAACCTCAACGTAATCAACCAAAGGAAGCAAACAAACAAACTAACTAACTAACACCATTATCATTATCACCAACACCTTGTACTACTTCATTACTTACTTATTTTTCACTCATAAAAAAAACCCTCTTATAATAGTATAGAAATTGAAATACAAGATTATTTTTTTCTTGGATTCATGAGGTTCAGAAAAATAGGATAAGACGGTGTGAGGAAATCCTTGTGTTAAGTATATATCACTTAGTACTTTCAAAGACCAGTCAGTATATATACCAACCAGACATGAACAAGTATGATGTATTTATATATATACAAACATTAGATACTTGTCAAGATTGGTATAGTACTTAAACCAGACTGCAAATATACAATCAGTAAACACCAAAACTATATTTGTACTGAACTTAATGTACAGACAAGGAGAGAAAACCATTAATGCATCTGAAAAACATACCAAGACAACCTAATTATGTTAAGATCAGTAATGCAAACCACTTGTGTATCTCTAAACACCAGTATTGTATATATGCAAGCCAGCCAAGTACCTGCAGAGGCCACCAACGTGCAGAGTTCTTGTAGCATGTATACCTGTACAAGAAATCCCACGATCCCAGGAAGGAGGTAAAACACTGACGCCTCGCTGCCGCGGATGAGCGACCGCCGCCACCCTCCTCCCACCTGCTCGATATAATTTGTCGCTCTACAAGCAAAAACCACGAGGAGGAGGAGGAGGAGGAGGAGGAGGAGGAGGAGGAAGAGGAGGAGGAGGAGGAAGGGGAGGGAGCGGAGTAGGGAGCAGCTTACTCTCCATCATAATGATTCTCCCTGACAAGATAAGAAAAAAATACATGTGTTGGCAAAAGAAGGGATGAAACATAGCCATATTATGCTCGACAGACTGCCAGCCAACCCTCTCCACTCTCCATCTCTCCCTCCCTCCCGTCCCTCCCGTCCCTCCCGCCCCTCCTGTGCCTCCCTTCTCCCCTCACTCATATTTCCTCTTCATCATCTTAAGAAAAAACAACACGCCATCAATAACACCGCTCAACGTCTTAAGGTAAATCGCCGTCTTCAAGATTCCGGCGAGAAATGTGTCGCGTGTAATAGAGGGCGGCGGCGATAACACGTGCCTCCCCTCACTCTACCTCGCGCCTCCTCCCCAGGTGTGTATAAATCATAGCACGTTGTGACAGGCGGCCCGTTAACAGGACGCTAAGCGGTGGTGTAGCATTCCGCCCGTGTTCCCAATTTGTCATTTCTCTATGCGCCGCGACTCGTTCCACCTGTCATAAGTGTCATAGCCCGCCACACCCGCCACTCTGGGACCAACCACACAGCCGCCGCCGCCGCTCCCACCGCCACCTATTATGACAGCAGCAGCCTCAAGCGGGTCGTGGAGGGAGGTTTTATGTCCCGCGAGGAGCTTACGGAAGGCTGCCGCGGGCGTGTTTGGTGTTTATAATCACAAAGTTTAACCAGAGACGTTTTTAAGCTCTCAAAATATGCGGTGTCGGCTGTTTTTCAAGAGGTGTTGATATTTTGAAAGATATACCAATGGCATTCCTCCATAAAATGTGTACTCGAGGTGTTTTAACTAGATTAGAGAGAGCTTCGGACCGTGGGGTGGTGGGGGAGGTGACAATGGGGGCAGGGGGAGGAGAGAGTGGGACGAAGGAAGGAGCATTGCACCAACACACGCCAATACATTACCGCCACAAACACACTAAACGCCACCCAATCATAGGCGATCAAAACAAATGACGATCGCGGTACAAACATATGACACAGCGGCCAGGAGGACGGTCTCGCCTCCTCAAACACTCGCTTCGCCTCCGCTGCACACGAACCCATTTGGATCTCGAGGATAACAAAGCAGATGGGCGGTGATGGGAGTAGTGGTGGTGGAGCGGGCGTGGGGGGCGTGGGCTGGGTGGTATGCGGGCGGGGTAATGGGGCGCGACCTGAGGACAAGTGACTGGGCTCGGGCACCGTCACCGCGCGGAACAGACGACGCCCCGAGTTAATGGTGGAACTTATCCCCGTCGCCCGCCACACACTCGGACATGACACCTGCAGGTACCCTCTCCTCGTCCTTGTCAAATTCACCGTGTTAGGACTCATCAACGTCGCCCGTGTGGACTGTATACCCACGTACTTACACACGTACACACATGCTTATATGCAGGCACTGACCACCACCAGCACACGAACACACAGCGACACCACAATATACTTATCCTAATACAAGCAATGATTCAAACTATGCGTGCAGCTTTTCAAAACACACACACACACACACACGTACACACATACACACATACACACACACACACACACACACACACACACACACACACACACACAACCATACACACAGGTAGTATATTTGTATATTTCGGAATTTAATCTCATACAAACATTGGGTAATAGTATCAGGAAACAACAATGTATTCTCCCCCACCCTAAGTTAAGTGTCCATTCCCCC
>JAXIVD010010470.1:10000-13300 GCA_036785275.1 Cancer borealis
CTTGTGTCGACAGTATGCTTGTTCATGTGACTCATTGTGGGCAGTGTGAACAGCCATTGTGGTACTTTTTTAATCATTACATTATAACCCCCCCGTGGGATCTACCTTGACGTGGTGGGGGGGGCCTGCGAGTCCGTTAGGGCCCGACAAGATGATCCAGACCGTAGGCTGGTGTGGATCACCGGTGCCGTCCGCCAGGGGGATCGCCCGTCGTGAGCCGTCCTGTGTTGGTTGGAGGGTGCCTGGGCCGGTAGGCATCGAGGCCGGGCTCTTTGCTCGCCGCTGCGGGGCAAACTTTCGGTGCCACGAGGGCTGCTTTTTAAACCAGGTAGTCCCGTGGGAGACGAGGTACCCCGCCCTCGGCGACAGCGCTCGGCCCCTTTTGCCGATCCGGTAGGCGGATTACCCGTGACTCCCGATGCCATTCTTGCTATTTAATATCTGTATATGGATAACGAAACTCCGCTTTGCCTCCCTCGAGTGGTGCGTGACCAGTCCCTCGAGGCCTCTGCTGCTGGTCGGCTCCCCCCCCTTACGTCTCTGCCTGCCCAATAGACCTGGATTCGGCTCCTCTGTCTGTTCCTCAGGCCTCCTCTACTATATCACCTTCTACTCCTCCTACACTCCCTTGTACCCATGTCCCCTCCACAGCTTCTCATGCTACTTCATACTATACCCCACCTCCCGCGTTTTCTCTCCCTCCTGTTACTGTACTCCCGCCTCCCCCAGGGTTCAGCCCTCATTGTTCCTCATCCTTCTCTACTACTACTACGGTTACTATCCGCACTCCTGTAATCTCCTCATTTCACCTGCCCTTTGTTCCTCCTCCTACCGTCCCTATTTCCAGCCCTCCTTCTACTTTCCCTCTCTCCTCCCCTGTGTCTACCGCTGTCCCGATTCTCTCTTCCATTTCTACCGCTCCTCCAGCCTCCCTTCCCGCCACCTCTGCTCCATCTTCTATTACTACCTTAGCTCATTATGTTCCCTCTTCCTCTAGGAAGACGACGACACAATCCCGGACAGGCTCCTCTCGTGGCGCGCCTCGCCCCTCTTCCTATGACCTCCTCTTTGCCCCTGCCCGCTGGGATCGCTTCTTTATTACCCCCCTTCCGCTCCCTTCTCTGAGAATACCCTTCACTTTCAACGCTGCTTACAAGAACAAGTGGGCAAAGTTCACTTCCAGACCCGACCTGACCGTTCTCACCTGGTCTGTGTGGAGTCTGAGGCTCAGTCTCAGGCCATGTCCAACTTGTTGGCCCCATCCGGTGACCCCTTCTTTGCGAGCCCTGACGACCGTCTCAACACGTGCACTGGCACTATTTCCATCTCTCCTCAAGATTGTCCTATTGACGACAAGGCTTGGGCAGACTGTCACACTGACCTCCTCGATCTACTCAGCGAGTATGATGCTGTCAACGTTCGCGGCTACACCTTGTCTCCCCGAGATCGCCAGAAAAAACCCACCAATGTTGCTCGGATCTCTTTTAAGCGCCACGATCTTCCTACTCATATCTACGTTGGGGGCGTTTTGCGCCCCATCCGGCCTTATGTCCCTCCTCCTCGCCAGTGCCGAAACTGTTGGCGCTTTGGCCACCCTGAGAAACACTGCCGCTCTGCTCTCCGCTGCCCGAGGCCCGTCAGGAAGCCTGTCGCCTAGGCTTCACACACTCTCCTCACCATGTCTCTGCCTCTGCCTCTGCCCCTCACTCTCCAGCCACGTCACCCCGGTCCTCTACCTCCCTCCCCTACCCCTCCTTCCACCCACTCCTCTCCTCTACCTTCTTCCTCTTCCTCTCCCCCTCCCCTCCTCCATCCTCTATCTCCTGTTCTAATTTTTTCGCTGTTCTTGACCCTGATACTCCTGATACTCCTACCTCCACCACCGCCCGTACTCCTGCCCCTCTCTCTCTACGACCCCAACGCTCCCACTCTACCAAGCGACAACGCCGTTCTGAAACTTTGGTCTCTTCTCCCCCTCCAACCTCCTCTCCCGCTCCTGCCTTGATCTCTTCGCCCACTCTCCACCTCCCTAAAAAGACTCGCCCTGCACCTTCCTCTCCCGCTCCTTCTGAGGGTGATACCCTCGCTGCCATCGCCGCGTTCATAGAGAACACGGCTCCCTTGTCCTCCCCTCCTACCTCCTTGTCTCCTTCCCTCCCGGTCCCTCCTATCCAGGTCGTGGCTTCTGTTCACCCCCCTCCCAAGTACCTCCCCCCTACCCCGACCCCCTTTCCTCTACCTTCTTCCTCTGCTGTCCCCTCTTCCCGACCCCCCCCTCTCTGGCCACCCACCCCTCCCCCAGTCCCATTCTTCTCCCTCTGCCCTCGGCGCTCCGTCCTCTCCCACTTCCCCGCTTTACTCTCCCCTCCCCGCCTCGTCTTACCCCGCCAGTTCTTCGGTGCAGTCGTCTGCCCCTCCTCCTCCTTTCTCTGCTGTCTCATCTCTCCTCTCTCTTCCCCTACCGCCTGGTTACTCCCGTACCGATCTCTTCTCTCAACCTTCTCCCTCTCCCTCTACCTCGCCCGCCCCTGACCCTCTTCCTTCTCCCTTGCTTCTTATGGACATGGACCCCAGTCCTTTACCTCCTGCGAACGCTCCTCCCTTACCTACCCCCATTCCGAGTCTTATTCCCTACTGATCATGTCTGTTCTTCAGTGGAATATTCGTGGTTTTCGTGCTCATCGACAGGATTTTTCGTATCTACCTCCCCGTCTTGCTGACGTCCTCGCTGAATCCCCTTCCTTTTCCCTCCCAGCCCTTGTGTCCTTTCTCCGTGCCGTTAACATCCTTCATCTGATTTAACCCCTACCCGATCCCCCTCCCCCCACCTAACCTTACTACCTAACCCTACTACCTAACCTTACTACCCCAATAGTGCCATATGGCCTTTGTTGCCTGGCACATTTCCTTCTCCACATTACACTTACAATTACATTATAAACTGTGACATCTAACTGAAAATATTATTTTCTGACTGATTTTGAACCGTCCAAGTTCTTTCAAGTAAGGAGTAGTGATATTGTCATTTTTAGCTGCTTCTCCTTGTACAACTTTTGCTGCAAAGTTTTGAAGAGTATGTACTCGTTGGATCTGTGTTGCATTGGTTGTGTTCCATATGTTGATGCCGGTGATTCTGCTGTTTTTATTGAAGATATCTTTTAGAATATTAACATTGTTCCGTATATTTTCTGCTTAATTCATTAATGTGTGCGTCAATTTGCAAGTGGTTATGAAAGTGAATATCCAAGTTCTTTAAGGATTTATAAGGTACAATTTGGTTCCAAGTGACTTGTATGTGAG
>JAXIVD010010471.1:0-10000 GCA_036785275.1 Cancer borealis
CTATCCGTTATAGTGGTTTAGAATACACTGACCTTATCCCGGGGTCAGGTCAAGTTGCCATATATTTCCTTCGCTACATCTATTTGAAAAATTCACCTTTAGACCTCGTCCACCATAGGACTCCTAGCATCAATTCCGGGGGAGCCTTTTTTGGCCTGGCAGCACGTGACGGGTTAAGACGTATCCTCACTGATTACTCCAGGTATCCTCCCCATGGGATCTACCTTGTCGTGGTGGGGGGACTTGTGTGTCCGTCAGGACCAACAAGATGATCCCGACCGTAGGATGGTGTGGGTCACCGGTGCCGCCCGCCAGGGGGATCGCCCGTTGTGAGCCGTCCTGTGTTGGCTGAAGGGTGCCTGGGCCGGTAGGCATCGAGGCCGAGGACTTTGCTCGCCGCTGCGGGGCAAACTTTCGGTGCCACAAGGGCTGCCTTTTAAACCGGGTAGCCCTGTGGGGGACGAGGTACCCCGTCCCCGGCGGCAGCGCTCGGCCCCTTTTGCCAATCCGGTAGGCGGTTTACCCGTGACCCCCGATGCTATGTTCATTAAAACAACAGTATATGGATAAACCAAACTTAACAAGCCCCTCTCGAGTGGTATCTGACCAGTCCCTCGAGGCCTCTGCTGCTGGTCGCCCCCTACCTGACACCTCTGCTTGCCCAATGGACCTGGTCTCGACCTCTCTACCTGTTTCTCAGACCATTCCACCTTCTACTCTCCCTTGTACCCCTACCCCCTCCACAACTTCTTCATCCTATACCCCACCTCCCACATCTTCTCTCTCTCCTGCTACCACCCCCCCACCCCCCACAGGGTTCAGTCCTCATTACTCCTCATCATCCTATACCACTATCACAGCCTCTATTCGCACTCCTGTAGTCTCCTCACTTCACCTGCCCCCTGCTCCTCCTTCTACCGTCCCTATTTTCAGCACCCCTTCTACTACCTCTCTTCTCTCCCCTACGTCTACCGCTCTCCCGACTCTCTCTTCCACTCCTACCACCCCTTCAGCCTCCCTCCCCGTCACATCTACATCTTCCTATATTACCACCTTAGCCCCTTATGTTCCCTCTTCATCTAAGAAGACTACGGCACAGCCCCGGACTGGCTCCTCTCGTGGCGTGTCTCACCCTTCTGCCTATGACCTCTTCTTCGCCCCTGCCCGCTGGGATCGTTTCTTCATAATCCCCCCCTCCGCTCCCTTCGCTGAGAATACCCTCCTATTTCAACGTTGTCTACAGGAACAAGTAGGCAAGGTTCATTTTCAAACCCGATCTGACCGTTCACGCCTGGTACGCGTGGAGTCTGAGACTCAGTCTCAGGCCATGGCCAACTTATTGGCTCCATCCGGTACCCGCATATGTGCAACCCCTGACGACCGTCTCAACACATGCACTGGCACTGTCGTAATCTCCCCACAAGACTGCCCAATTGACGACAAGGTCTGGTCAGACTGTCACACTGACCTACTAGATCTACTCAGCGAGTACGACGCTGTAACCGTTCGCTGTTATACCTTGTCCCCCCAAGGTCGCCAGAGAAACCCCCCCAATGTTGCACGGATATCCTTTAAATGCCACGATCTCCCTACCCATGTCTACGTTGGGGGCGTCATGCTCCCAGTCCAGCCTTACGTTCCTCCACCTCGTCAGTGCCGAAACTGTTGGCGTTTTGGTCATCCAGAAAAACACTGCCGCTCCGCTCTCCGCTGCCCTTTGTGTGGCCTTACCCATACCCGCGATCAATGCCACACCACTACCCACCGCTGCTGCAATTGTGGCGGCCCCCATAATGTTCACTACCGCGGCTGCCCAACTTACAAGTTTGAGGCTGAAGTCGCTGGTATTCGCTTCCGTGACGTTCTCACATTACGTGAGGCTCGTCAGAAAGCCCGTCGCCTATGCTTCACCCCTTCTCCTCACCATGTTGCTGCCTCCGCCTCTTCCCCTCACCTTCCAGCCACGTCCTCTTCTTCCCGCCCCGATCCTCGGCTTTCCTCCCCTACCCCTTCTTCCACCCATCCCTCTCCTCTACCTCCTTCCTCCTCCCTCTCTCCCTCCCACCCTCCATCCTCCATCTCCTGCTCTAATTCTTTTGCTGTCCTTGACCCTTATACTCCTACCTCCATCACCGTCTGTACCCCTACCCCTCCCTCTCCACGCCCTCAGCGCTCCCACTCCAACAAACGACAACACCACTCTGAAACTTTGGTCTCCTCTCCCCCACCAGCCCCCTCTCCAGCTCCTGCCTTGATCTCTTCACCTCCTCTCCACCTTGCTAAAAAGACTCGCCCTGCACCTTCCTCGGCCGCTCCTTCCGAGGGTGATAACCTCGATGCCATCATCGAGTACATAAAGAACACGACTCCATTGTCCTCTCCTCCTACTTCCTCATCTCCTATCCCGGCTCCTCCTATCCAGGTCGTGGCCTCTATTCACCCACCCCCCTAGCACCTTCCTCCTACCCCGACTCCCCCTTCTCCACCTTCTCCCTCTGCTGTCTCCCCTCCTCAACCTCTCCTCCAGCCCACCTCCCCCCCTCTGCACCCGGCGCTCCGCCATCTCCCCCTTCCCCGCTTTACTCTCCCCTCCCCTCCTCGTCTTACCCCGCCTGTTCTTCGGTACAGCCCCCTTCGTCTGCCCCTCCCCCACCTTCCTCTGCTACTCGATCTATCCTCTCTCTTCCCCTACCACCTGGCTACTCCCGCACCGATCTCCTCTCTCAATCTCCCCCCTCTCCCCATACCTCATCCGCTCCTGGCCCCCTTCCTTCTTCCTTGCCTCTTATGGATATGGACCCCGGTCCTTTACTCCCTGAGAACGCTCCTCCCTCACCTTCACCCATCCCGAGTCTTATCCCCTACTAATCATGTCTGTTCTTCAGTGAAATATTCGTGGTTTTCGTGCCCATCGACAGGATCTTCACCAACTCATTTCCTCTTATGCCCCCATGGTCCTCTGCCTTCAGGAAACCTTCCTTACTAGCCCGCCCACCCCTATTCCTCAGTACCGCTTTTTTTCCTCCCCACACTCTACCTCTTCTTCTGCTATCCTTCTTCACCAGTCTGTTGCTTCTACCCCCTCTTCCTATCCCTACTACACTTCCCTGTACAGTCCTTCGTATCTATCTCCGCCGTTGGGTGTCTCTCGTTTCCCTTTACCTTTCCCCTTCCCAGTCTCTTGATCTCGATGCCCTCCGCTCCCTTTTCTCTAACCTCCCTTCCCCCCTCCTTGTGGTTGGTGATTTTAATTGTCGCCACACCCTTTGGGGGGATTCTGTGGTCACCTCTCGTGGCCGCTCTCTCGACCATCTCCTTAAAGACTTTGACCTTACTATCCTTAATACTGCCGCCCCCACACACTTTGATCTCCGCACCCAGACTTTTTCCTGTCTCGACCTCGCCCTCTGTTCCCCTGACCTACTACTAGATCTCCACTGGTCGATTCTTGACCACAATCCCTGTAGTGATCATTTCCCAGTTCTTCTTTCTCCTACTTCCTACATCCCTCTTCCCAGACCCCCTCGCTGGTGCTTTGGTAGAGCAGACTGGCGTGCTTTTGCCTCATTGTCTGCCCTTCGTCTCTCCTCTCCTGATTTTTCCTCTTCTGATATGTTGATCTACTTTATCACGTCTGTTCTCGCTGCTGCTTTTGTCTCCATCCCCCGGACTTCCCGCCCCTTTGCCTCCAAATGTGTTCCCTGGTGGAACCCTGCCTGCACTACTGCCTTTCGCTTGAAACGGGCGGCCTGGAGTAGTTACCGATGTAAACGGGACACTCCCGGCCAGCTCCCGGCCTTTGTTAACTTTAAACGTGCCTCGGCTAGGTTCCGCCGGACCACTAGATTGGCTCAATCCAACAGTTGGCGTGCTTATGTGTCTACCTTGACTTCCTCTACCCCCATTGTTTCAGTCTGGCGCCGTATTCATAAATTATCAGGTAAACACCCACCCTCCTTTGCTCCTGTACTTCGCCTCCCCCAGGGTGATATTGCTGAACCCCTCCAGGTTGCCACATAACTGGGCTCATTTTTTAGCAGCGTCAGCAGTGGTTCCCATCTTCCTCCTGAGTTTGCTGCCCTTAAGGCGGCACGTGAGCACACCCCTATTACCTTCACACTTTCTTCTAATACTTCATATAACACCCCCTTCGCCCCCTCTGGACTTACCTCTGTTTGAAGTGCTGTCGTAACACCTC
This sequence comes from Cancer borealis, assembly GCA_036785275.1. Lineage (NCBI taxonomy): Eukaryota > Metazoa > Arthropoda > Malacostraca > Decapoda > Cancridae > Cancer > Cancer borealis. The sequence continues at coordinate 4,199 of JAXIVD010010471.1, forward strand.
TGCGGGCCCTGATGGTGTTCACTATCAGATGCTCCGCCACCTTCCTACTGTCTCCCTGACCTTCTTACTTACCCTTTATAACCGCGTTTGGCTAACCGGGTACTTCCCACCCCAGTGGCGCGATGCACTTATACTCCCTTTTCTTAAGCCTAACAAGTCTGGTACTCTTCCCCAGGATTATAGACCCATTGCTCTGACTAGCTGTATCTGCAAGCTCCTTGAGCGCATGATCATGAATGAAGCTTGTAATATATTAGAGAAATGTAGAAAATAACAAGATGTGACATTCAAACCTGTGTGGGTGTTGATGTTTCAATGCATTTTGTGGTTGTAGCTTCGACTTACAATTGTTCCCTTTTTCCTAATAATAAGTAAAAAACATATCATATTGTTTACAATTATTTTCATCAAATTAAAGTAAGAAATAAGGTGTTTGTATATTGCACAAAAATATGTAAGTCAAAGAAAATTTAGACACTGAAGACAGATCCAGTTTCGAACACAAAACCACCCTCAAACCGCTCTCTGAGGCCCTCGTCAGCTCAAGTGAGGTGGCAATCTCTACACACACGCACGCTCGCACACAGCCACACACGTTAGCAGACATCACTCAACTGTCTACTCAGTGAAGAAGACATCCAGTGCTTCTGCTACGCTTGTTTCATGTACCATATTATAATAACACACACACATAAGAACATAGAACATAAGGAGACTACAAAAGGCCAGTTGACCTACTCGAGGTAAAAACACCCACTACCATCTATAGTCGCTGTCCATGAATTTATCCAACCTATTCTTAAAACAACCTATAGATTTTGCACTCACCACATGACTGCTGAGCATATTCCATTCGCCAACTACCCTATTTGTGAACCAGTTCTTCCCTATCTCTTTCTTGAACCTGAATTTTTCTAGCTTGTAACCGTTCGTTCGCGTTCTACCTGGACCACTAACTATGAGTACCTTACTTACGTCCCCCTTATTGAATCCCATTCACCATTTATACACCTCAATTAGGTCTTATTGAATCCCATGACCCATTTATACACCTCAATTAGGTCTCCTCTCAACCTGTATCTTTCTAATGATTTTACCTGAAGACGCTTTAATCTATCTTTATAATCTAAGTTCCTGATCCTATGTATCATCTTCGTCATTCTTCTCTGTATGGCTCCTAACCTATTCATATCCATCCTGTAGTAAGGAGACCAAAACTGAACCGCATAATGTAAATGGGGCCTAACTAAAGCTAAATATAGTATCAAAATTACTTCTGATGTTCTGTTTGTTACTGTTCTGGAAAAACACATTCATATACACACACATACACACAGGGACACACACACACACACACACACACACACACACACACACACACACACACACACACACACACACACACACACACACACACACACACACACACACACACACACACACACACACACACACACATACATACATACATACATACATAACTATGAGTACCTTACTTATGTCCCCCTTATTGAATCCCTTTCACCATTTATACACCTCAATTAGGTCTTATTGAATCCCATGACCCATTTATACACCTCAATTAGGTCTCCTCTCAACCTGTATCTTTCTACCTGAAGACGCTTTAATCTATCTTTATAATCTAAGTTCCTGATCCCATGTATCATCTTCGTCATTCTTCTCTGTATGGCTCCTAACCTATTCATATCCATCCTGTAGTAAGGAGACCAAAACTGAACCGCACAGCAGATTGTGCAAAGGATGAAACACATTTAAAAGATTATCACTATCATTAGAATCTTCCTCCAGAAATAAATTGTTGAGCTGTTCCATCTTGCTGCCACTGGTGCGGTTACTGCGGTAGTCTGAATGTGGAGAAGGTATGTTGTGGCCACTGGCCAGAGTCAAGATTGGCGGCTGCAGTGCTGTAGTTTCAATACAGAATCAGCAGGATATACATTTCAAATAAATAAGATGAAAGTAAGATGTTTGAGATCATGACAGTTGATGAAATACATAACATTTACATTATTAATTTTGTTTTTAATATAACAAATATCCACAAACAAGCATAATGATTGTAATATATACGGGAATTTGTATCACATAGCGAGATGTTGGCCTCTACCTTAGGTGGAGTCAAGGATGGAAGCGGTGCGAAATATACGGAGAAACCATGATATCTATTTCGAATAAATCTGAAGAAATTAAGATGTTTGAGATCATTTCAGTGCTTATAATTTAAAATATGTATATAATATATGTAGCTTTTAATATAAAAGAAAACTAAAAACAAGCATTAAGATTGAAATATATTAGGAAAATTGTGGCAACACCAACCAAGACATTTCTCCTTAAAATCGTGTTCGTCAAAACATTACGAAGTTTGGCGACACATGTAAACGCCTTTACTCAGAAGACATAGGATGTTGGTGAAGTATTGGCCGTGGCTGCTCATCTCCGTAGCATTTTATGGAGCTAGATAGACTCATGCTGTAGCCCTGAAGTAAGATAATTATCATTAGTTTACAAACTTGTTAATGAGGTAAATATCATTTCACACATTGTAAATGAATATGATAAAAAATAGTCAGACAAAGCGGCAGTATTTCTCCTAAAATTTTTGAGGCGTTTTTGAGGAAGTTTTTAAGAACTTGAATTGGAAAAAGGCAGAAATTCTGATCCTAACCTAACCTGGAAAATATCTAAATAATCTTAGATTTGCTGATATTGTTAAGAGCAAATTTCCAGATGAACTATAGCAGATGAATTTACAGTTGCACAGAAAAATAAAGAAAAGGGTTTAAAGATGACTATAAAGAAAACTAGTGTGATGTTCAACAATTACATACTCTACCATGATATTAGAGTAGATGATGAAATAAAAGAATGTGTCCAAGAATCCATTTACTTAAGACAGAAAATTAATGCAAGTCCATATTATGAAACTGAAACCAAAAGAAGAATAGAGATGGGATAGAGTGCTTTTGGTAGATATCACAATGCGATGAAAAGTAATCTCCCATCATCATTGAAGAGAAAAATATATAAGCAATGCATTCTATCTCTTCAAACATGAATCATAAATGTGGAGTGTTATGAAAGTCCTGGAACAAAAACTTCAAAGCACCCAAAGGGAAGTGGATAGAATAATTTGTGGCATAACATGGAAAAATAGGAAGAACGCTTCATGGATTAGAGAACAGACCAAAGTTGAAGACATCTTGTCCACAATTACAAAAAAAGTTTGGCATAGGCAGGACATGTCATGTGACGAACAGATAATAAGATGGACTGTTAGAGTAACAGAATGACACCCAGGGATGGTAAAAGAAAGCAGGGCAGACAGAGAACTATGTGGCGAAATGAGATAGAAAGTTTTGTTTGAGTGACCTGGAATATAGAGATGCATAGAGAAGGTTGTGGGAGGCCAATATGCTGCAGTGGACTCAATGAGGCTGATGATGATTAACATGACAAACATAAAGGCTGCTCACACATTGATATTATTCAATCACTGCACTGGGGAGGCGGTGGTCTAGTGGCTAGCGGCCAGGCATACCAGCTCAGGGTCTCACGTTCGAGCCTCGGCACGGGCTGGCCACTTTTCTTTGTTACTACCGCCGAGTGGTCTAAGATCACCCACATGCTGCCATAACACCATCCTCGCCGGGACTGCAACGTTATATGCGCGAGGAGCTTCCGCTGGCAGCATGTACCTATTAATAAAAAGAAACAAGGCGTCACTTAAAAAAAGAAGAAAAAAAAACATCACTTGCTGTGTCAGGTAGGCTGTATTGTACCAGAGAAAGGTTGCTTATATAATTATTGAAAACAAATTTCTCTCCATACCAATGACGAACATAGTTTTTTATTTATTTATCATGTTTACTAAACAGTAAAAGGCGCGACTCACTGTGATAAAGCCCAATTCAAGCTTAAATCGGTGCCTTCTACGTTCTCAATCCATCTGTCCACCTGTCCTTGTAGCTCAGGCGAGAAGTGATTTTTCCAGTCACCATTTGTTCCTGCAAAGTAAACAGGTAAGTCATTGCATGACTTACGGAGCTAGGAGATATGAAATACGGTAAATTACAGGAGGGAAACATAAAGGTACAGACACTGTATAATTGTTGACCTTTACGAAAGAAGTTCACCCTGGTTTTGTCGTTTCTTATGAATACTTTATCTTACATATCCTCTCGACATTTCATGACGGAGAAGGTGTGTCGCGCGACCTGGTTAAAAAAAAGAAATCAACTGGCATGATAAGTCGTAATACACATTGCTCGTTAAGCATCCTACATACTGCCACTCTATGTCCCTGATACGTTAAGCCAAATACTACTGCTTAGAGCTCTGCCGCATCAATTGATTTGGTGTGTGTTCGTGTACGTGAAAACAATGAACTAATAGAAAGATACAGAGACCCTGCCATGGCTACGTGTTCGAGGTGTAAACGCTTCGGACTACAGGAAAAGTCGCGCATAAGTCACTCCTCATACACAACACGTAGCTAGTGAGGAGTGGGTACTCTAAACTACAAATTAAAAAGCTGTTTTCGATGATTTCAATTTTCCATGATGAAATTGCTTATAATTCCAGAGTGTTAAATATATTGAAATTACTCACACCCATTAAATAAGCATTATTATAAGTATGGTGGTAATGAATCTATATTTTTTTTTACCCACTCCTCATTTTTCTTTTTCAGTAATTAAATATATTTTCTAGAGGACAATATAGAACATGAGCAGGAACTAATTCCGTTCCAAATGTATGTGAAGGGCACACACACACACACACACACACACACACACACACACACACACACACACACACACACACACACACACACACACGCACACACACACACACACACACACACACACACACACGCCCACACACGCCCACACACGCCCACACACGCCCACACACACACACACACACACACACACACACACACACACACACACGCACGCACGCACACACACACACACACGCACACACACACACACACACACACACACACACACACACACACACACACACACACACACACACACACACACACACACACACATACACACACACACACACACACACACACACACACACACACACACACACACACACATACACATACACACACACACACACACACACACACACACACACACACACACACACACACACACACACACACACACACACACACACACATACAAGGAGCGTGGCTCACGGAGGCACAGTTGCTCGGCCTTATCCTAGATTCACACAGTCCCGCCAAACACTCACAGCCTCAAGTGTGTCCTGACTCAGCTTTGTTCCTAAGAACTCGTTGAGCTTCTTCTTTTCCTGTATGATGTCGTGCTTCATGTCCTCGTAGAAGACGAAGTGCAGGTTGGGATGGTGCCTCTTCTGCCACGCCTGCTTCACGTGTGGCCAGAACGGGCTGAACAATGCTAAATAAAACAAAAAAGAAATTGGAACAAGGTAACTAAAATACTAGCATGTTGCCAATCAGAAAAAAAACCATCTATCTATCTACCTGTACCAGGGTCTGGGATTCATGCCCACAACTTGATTATACAATATCTCTTTAGATTTTGTATTTATTCTGTATATTAGTAATAAGTGAGCTTGTTCATAGGTCTACTTTTTTTTAAAACTGGCCTTTTGTAGTCTCCTTATGTTCTATGTTCTTATGTGTGTGTGTTATTATAATATGGTACATGAAACAAGCGTAGCAGAAGCACTGGATGTCTTCTTCACTGAGTAGACAGTTGAGTGATGTCTGCT
>JAXIVD010010472.1:0-7500 GCA_036785275.1 Cancer borealis
AGGTGAATATAGAGCAAGGAAGCAACAACACCCGCACGAGAGAACACAGGAACCCAACCTTACAAAACACATTAAACATGGACCGCCTTACGTGTTCACCATAAATAAATCATAACAAGGTTTCATAACAGCCCAGAGTGAGACTAATTAAAGGCAATAAATCCCTTCTGGAGAGCCAAGGAAGAGGAAGAGGAAGAGGAGGAGGAGGAGGAGGAGGAGGAGGAGGAGGAGGCACAATACAGCAGCACCATAGAAAAGAAAGAATATTTGCCGCTGTATCCCAGACCAGAATACAAAACTTATACCACGGGAGGAGGAATACTTTTGTGTTTTGTATTAATTTGTTAAGGAAATCATATTTGTCTTAAAGGGAGAGAGAGAGGGAGGGAGGGGGAGAGAGAGAGAGAGAGAGAGAGAGAGAGAGAGAGAGAGAGAGAGAGAGAGAGAGAGAGAGAGAGAGAGAGAGAGAGAGAGTTAAGGGAAATCATGTGGACGGAGCCTCGTTGTTTTCTCTTATTTTCATTCCATTAAGCAGACGTTACCCATTAATGAAGAGAGAGAGAGAGAGAGAGAGAGAGAGAGAGAGAGAGAGAGAGAGAGAGAGAGAGAGAGAGAGAGAGAGAGAGAGAGAGAGAGAGAGCAGTGTTGTTGTTTGCCATGTACTCCACAGGTTGTTGACTGCCGTGCTTGGGTAAGAGTAGGATTATGGTTGTTGTGGTCATGCTGGATTTGTGAAGAGAGGAAAGGAAGGAATGGAAGAGGGGGATGGAGGAATGAGAGAAAGCGAACAGGGATAAAAGAGGAGGAGGAAGAGGAGGAAGAGGATTAGGAGGAGGAGGAAGAAGAAGAGGAAGTGAAGAAGGTACAGCATCATTTCATCTTGTTTTCAGTTCATTCTCACAACCTTTTCTAACATTGGTCAAGACGAAGGAAGACATTTAAAGGATAACAAAAATAATTCATCAGATCACATCAACGCAGTGAATGTACGTAACAGGTCACCAAGATAGAGAACAAAGATAACAAAGATAACACACAACCTCATTAATAACACACACGATAATGAATGTAAAAAAAACACACGATAAAGAACGAAAAAACACACTTATATATATTTTGTTTTCGTTTTCGTTCTGCTGTTTTCGTTATGGGTTGCTACAAAGTGAAGGACGTAGGATAGTAAAGGTAGAAGGTTCCTCACCACCCACCTCAGGGAATGGCAGAGTGAAAGGATCGATGCACATACTTAGAAATCGTCAGAAACTGCAGTCAAAGTTTAGTAAATTAAAGATGACTTAAGATACTTTGTGAACTGGCGCCTTGATTTTTTTATGAAGATTGCAATGCATAAATTTTTACTTTGAAAATGCTTTAATAATTCTAAATTAAAATATGTATGTTAATGTATAATAATAACGATGTAAAATTCAATAAATCTATCTAAAGTTATTTTCATCAGCTATTACCGAACGTTGAGTGCATTTTCTGGCAAAATAGTTAAAAAATGGTGGTTCATAATCATAATAATAGAATCAAAACATAATAATGATAATAATAATAATAATAATAATAATATTACGATATTAATATTAGCATACTTCCTTCACTCCCATTCTCCCTGTGTCTGTCTGTTTGTTGGTGTCAGTCTGTTCATCATTAATGTTTACACAATCACGTTGTATTCAACAAAAATAAAACAGCACTTACTCAACACAGGAGGAGGATGTTGGTGGGTGGTACTGAGGTGGGTGATGGGCGGCACTGGTGTAAGTGGTGGGTGGCACTGGTGTAGGTGGTGGGTGGCACTGGTGTAGGTGGTGGGTGGCACTGGTGTAGGTGGTGGGTGGCACTGGTGTAGGTGGTGGGTGGCACTGGTGTAGGTGGTGGGTGGCACTGGTGTAGGTGGTGGGTGGCACTGATGTAGGTGGTGGGTGGCACTGATATATGTGGTGGGTGGCACTGGTGTAGGTGGTGGGTGGCACTGATATATGTGGTGGGTGGCACTGGTGTAGGTGGTGGGTGGCACTGATGTAGGTGGTGGGTGGCACTGATGTAGGTGGTGGGTGGCACTGATATATGTGGTGGGTGGCACTGGTGTAGGTGGTGGGTGGCACTGATATATGTGGTGGGTGGCACTGGTGTAGATGGTGGGTGGCACTGGTGTATGTTGTGGGTGGCACTGGTGTAGGTGGTGGGTGGCACTGGTGTAGGTGGTGGGTGGCACTGGTGTAGGTGGTGGATGGCACTGGTGTATGTGGTGGGTGGCACTGGTGTAGGTGGTGGGTGGCACTGGTGTATGTGGTGGGTGGCACTGGTGTATGTGGTGGGTGGCACTGGTGTAGGTGGTGGGTGGCACTGAGGTAGGTGGTGGGTGGCACTGAAGTAGGTGGTGGGTGGCACTGAAGTAGGTGGTGGGTGGCAGTGGGGCAGGCAGTGAGGCAAGCAGTGAGGCAGGCAGTGAGGCAGGCAGTGAAGCTGGCATTAAGGCAGGCAGTGAGTGGCACTAGTGTACTGGCAGGTAATTCAGGACGTAGTGAGGATGTGTGGTGCCGTTTGTGCTGTTTCTTTCCATCCAAAATCTGGTCACGTTTCATACGGACCGCTGGAACCCTCTTGATTGAGGTGATGATGTCAGCCTAACACTCGTGGACTGAGGACACACACTGCTTTCAAGGCCTTCTCAATGGATTCAAAATATCTGTCACACGGAAGACACGAGTGGCTACTCTTCAACACAAGTTCCGCCTGTTTAGCACGAACCTGTTGCAGAGTCATGACCAAGACTGATGGTTTTGTGTTGGCTCCACAATTATCACAACATATGCGGAGGGTCGAGAATTCCTGGTGTTTCTGGTCCAGTTTGACTTGTAATTTTATGGCAGCTAGTCACCTCGTCAGAGGTATCCCCCACCCCCTTCCTGTCACCTCATCCCATACAAACGTTATTCCCTTACATTACCGTCGTAGATGCAGAAGTTGTACAGACACAACTTTCTTTTTTAATACACAACATCGGCTTTGACTTTTGAACATGACAATGTTTGTTACAAATGCATGACTTCTGGTCCTCAACATTAATCCCTCTTGCTCCTTGCTGTTGATGTCCGTCAATCTTGAGTGTGTCAAACACAGTGTTGTAACCTTGGATGAATAGCGTCTTGTAAAAACACTCACTGCATGTCGTGAAGGTAAAGTTCATCCATGCAGGTGACGAACGGGTGCACACTACACCAACACTGCCGTTAGGTTCATCCGTGTAGCGTCGGTGGTGTGTGTGTACGCGTGAATAATGACTAGCAGTCACTGGTAATGCAGGAATGTATTCGTGAACACGGTGCAGAGGCACGCCTGTGATGGCGGCCACGCTTGGCAGTGACAGGTGCACTAACTGGTGATTCCTTCCTCTGCTGCACTAAAACCTTCGCGTAAGTTTTCTTTCCACCTTCACCTCTCTCATGAAACTTTCCAAGCGTACACTTTGGGCATTATAATGTGTTATGGCACAGACATTACGAAAAACACTTCATTTCATCCCAACCAACACTTGGGAAACTGTCATGGCGGCAGAGCGGGACGGTGTGACGCGCTGCCATTCACCGTTTTGTAATTCACATTATATTCACTTAAGTTACACTCTCTGTACACATTCAACTCCCACGTGTTTACCTGTGGAACCTAACACACGCCCACAACACTATCACCGTCATCACTACCGACTAACAGGTAGTAATCACTAACATCCAAGCTTAGGTGAACCACGTAGCCACCACCACCACCACCACAGAAGCTTCGAGCACCAAACTCTGCTGCTTCTTCACTCACACCTGATGCTCCAGACACACTTTATCACCGCCAACCTCACGCCCACACATTGTTATACAATACGTTCATGAGATTAAACACTAATGTACGAACGTTGTATGTCTTCCGTGACCACAAGACGAAGTAACACTGAACTGGGAAGATGACGTCCTCCTTCCCGCTCCTGATTGGCAGACAACCGGCAAGGTTCGCGTCCAGTCTGCTGATTGGATTACGGTCATTACGTCATCAGCTCGAGACTGCCAGATGTCGCGATATTTATTTGGTATCTTTGCCCATGATTTTCAGCAACTTAAGACAACACACACACACACACACACACACACACACACACACACACACACACACACACACACACACACACACAAACTATTAGACAATCCTTTCCACAGCAATATTTTTCCATTAGTTGAATACAGAGTAGTGGTTTCGACACACGTCTTGGTCTTGGTCTTGAAACAAATACTCAGGGCTACCAACCGAATCACTCACATGACACCGGCTACTATACATATAATAAAATCACTTAATCTATCACTTTCTATTTCATTATATACCATGCATACATTTATATTGTACTGCTTGGAATAACACTGACCGGGGATATTCAGGTTTGACACGTATTAAGGTTATGCCCCGAACACTGAAGTACCATTATAACCAGGAGAGGAGGTGGTTGGAAGTGACGAGACTCATCATCACGGAGGGTTGGCATTACACTATTAAATTGATAAATGTGAAATTAACTAATCATCATGTTTTCCAATTTCATACGTTAGCAGGAGTACCAACATTACCATAATAAACATCTTACAAGAGGGAACGGAACGGGCCACTTGATAATGCCGGTCCAAGGAACGAACCACCCATGCGGTCTGTTCCTTGGTTCCTCGAAGGGGGGGGGGGGGGGGGGGAGAAAGGGTTGCTTGATAGTTTGACCGTAAGCATGTTTCACTGATAGGGAGTGGTTACTGTCCCCCTTAAGCAAGTGGATGTGTGTGTGTGTGTGTGTGTGTGTGTGTGTGTGTGTGTGTGTGTGTGTGTGTGTGTGTGTGTGTGTGTGTGTGTGTGTGTGTGTTTATGAGTTTTGACCTCTTTCGGGGATTATAATGGCTGATGATCACGAGTCCAGCACGTGAGCTTGCAGACTCGCCTCTCACTACGTCTCCTAACTGTCTCCATTCTACCTACGCTTTCCCTTTAATATATTCATCCTAATTCTGTCCATCCACGTCATTACACATGAAAATCAAATCACAGTGTCTTCAATTCTTTTACCTCCAATTCCAACTTTTTTCTCCCTTTTTCTTACGCCATTATCTCTCAGCCATACAACATAACTGACCTCATTACCATAGTGTCGACTTTTCCTTTTATTCGTGTAGATTCCCTCCGATTACAGATCACACCTGTTTAAACCACATCCACCTTCACCACACACAGCTACACCGCACATACAAACTTGGAAAAGAAAAGAAGAAAAGAAGAAAAACAATCCACTTACTTCTCTTTACTAATTAGACGAGTAAATGGAGTCCTAACATAAGCGTCAATGTAATTTCCTCACAGAGACACTTTTCTCCCTGCCTTCAGACCTCCCTGAGCGACCAGAGGAAAGTCACCTTGAGGCCCGTCAGTCTTCTCTCCTCCGGCAAGTACCGCTGTGAAGTCTCCGCTGACGCCCCTTCCTTCCACACCGAGTCCAGGAGCGCCGAGATGCTGGTGGTGGGTGAGTACAGAGAGAAAGAGAGAGATGGATAGATATATAGATAGATACAGAGAGAAAATGTGTTCATCTGTCATTCATATCATCTACATTACTAGAAGCATTCTGTATGTCGCCATTAACGAAAGTGATGCCAAAAAGGGTCGAATTTGAGAGTAAAATGAACACCAATCAACACGTAAGATCGACCTCGTAGACGAAATAATAAAGAAAGTCCATGTGTATCGTTGTATAAACATGGAGAAGAGAAAACAATGTATCACGTTTTAACTAAGAAAACAGAAGTGATAGTCAATAATGCTACATAAACATACAAAACTTAACAACAATAACTCCTGTTTTGGTTTTGGTGCGGCAGTGTTTGTCTTCAGCATGACATAGGACCTGAGGAGAAGAGAAAACTTCCCTCTGGATAAGCATTGTTAGTCATTGAGCGACAGAGTCCGTACCGTGCCCTGCTGCCGTGAGTCTAGACAGGCAGGACACTGGGACACAAGGAAAGCCTTAGATCTGGCTGACTCAATCCACCAAACCTTGATGCTCTACCGCGGAGAGAAGCCTGGATGTCCCTCGCTAAGCCTATAAACCGTAATTGATTGTCCGAAGCCTCGTCCCTTGTCTCCACTGTTTCCACGTCCACACGGAAAACAATTACTCCACCTACTTGACAACTTCACTTTTTATATATGCCTTTCTTCGTCTCTTCTGTAATGGAATGAAACAAATTTCCTGGAAGACATTGACGGGAAGACGGACTGATGATGCAGACAAGGTGCAGATCCCAGCGGCATGTTGTCTGTGTTGTGTGCGATGGAATGGCTGTGTTAGGGTGCATGTCAGCGCCAGGGACGGAGGCCAAAGGAAGCTTCCAAAGGGGAGTCTCGTGTCTTGTATTCAGAATGTAAATAAATAGAAGTTCCATTCATTCTAGTCGACCATACCAACAGAGGCGAGGGAAATATTAATAGTTGTGTATGTGTATGTGTGTGTGTGTGTGCGTGTGTGTGTGTGTGTGTGTGTGTGTGTGTGTGTGTGTGTGTGTGTGTGTGTGTGTGTGTGTGTGTGTGTGTGTGTGTGTGTGTGTGTGTGTGTGTGTGTGTGTGTGTGTGTGTGTGTGTGTGTGTGTGTGTGTGTGTGTGTGTGTGTGCAAAGTTCAAAATCTTAGTTCCCAGCTGTCAAACACACACACACACACACACACACACACACACACACACACACACACACACACACACACACACACACACACACACACACACACACACACACACACACACACACACACACACACACACACACACACACCTAAAAAAATACATGCCCTTAATTACGAACCTCATTTGAGACAATTTGTTATAACAACAACTAGTCGGAAAACAAGATCAAAATTATCCAAATTTGCCACTTGATGTATAAATTGTTCACGTAAATACAATGAAACAATCTGTGTGTGTGAGAGAGAGAGAGAGAGAGAGAGAGAGAGAGAGAGAGAGAGAGAGAGAGAGAGAGAGAGAGAGAGAGAGAGAGAGAGAGAGAGAGAGAGAGAGAGAGAGAGAGAGAGAGAGAGAGACAGAGAGAGAGAGAGAGAGAGAGAGAGAAGGATGTGGGGGGGTGCACATAAGTACCAACCAAGAACAGATATTAAAGAGGATAGGATGAAGAATAAGGAATCGCGTAATATCAGAATAAAAGATCAGCGATGGACTAGAAAAAAGTATGAGACTGATACATAGAGAGAGGCAAGAAAGCAAGGAAGGAAGCACAACAGAAGCCAGTGAAGAGACGCATAACAAACGCAGTGAAACAAACCATCAACATCAACTCACCTCACAAAGTAAGTACACAGCTCGCTACTTCCCGGTAGGAGCCGCGGGCACCCCTCTTAAAAGATCAGAGGCGGTGTTCTCTAACCTGGAATGAATAAGCGCATAGTTACAAGTACGAGTAGAACG